>VDFB02263164.1:0-32300 GCA_007258455.2 Sequoia sempervirens | reverse complement strand
ATATCGACCTTGAGCACTTATAGAAGGAAAGGTGATATTGTGTCCATTTTCTTAGTTTCTTGTTTGCATTATCATTCTTGTAGAGTAGCATCCAGGTTGTCATTGCTCTCTTACTTCACTATGTCCTTTCTATCTACTTCTTTATCACTTTTCTATAATATCATTGTCTATTGGCTATCCATGGAGGTGGAAACATCGAAACAGGGAGTTGATTGAGGCAAGTTCCACACACAACCCCAACATTTTTCCCATTACTGTGTGTGTAGGTACTTTTTCATTTGCTTGAAGCTAGCTAGCAAAATGGACCTTGAGGAAGTTGGGATTCTTCTTCTTTCTTTATCATTTCACTATTAGAGTAGCTTTTATAGTATTCTTCTTGTTGTACTTTGCATTTCCTTTACTTTTTTATCAAATTGCAAAAGTATAACATTCAGGTTGTCAGTAGATTTTGTGAGTTTCTGTCTATTGCTCGACCCTCTATTCATGTAGGATGCCAACACGTATCTAAGATTCTGGCACTTCCATCCTCTTACAGAGAGCTATCTGGTTCATAGTCTAAGACTTGTGCAGTTTGCTCACCCATTTTTCCTAAAAACACCCATCATAATCTAAATGGAAATAAAGTTTTGTTTGCCCCTCCTTTTCAACTTGTCCTTCTTTAACTTATTAGGTAGTCTGAGGTAGTTTAGGGTAGTTCGTTCCCTTAGGCTCTTTTGTGACCTGAGAGCCTAGGGGTTGACAAATCCCCCTTCTCTACACATGGTTTTAGCTTCACGATTTCCTTGATTTGGTGGAACAAATTAGTTCAATATCATGGGCAACCATTGGCTATTACATTTCCTAAACATGCTTATTATCTCTTTAAGAAAGGTGTGCAATAGTTTCATGATTTGTGGGATTTCAATTCACTTGACTGGATTGACTAGAAAAAAATCTAAAATCTCATTTGGCTTAAATAACAGGTTGAAGGGTTTTTTGACATTTGTGAAATCATTAGTTCCTATGGATCCGCTTATGAAACTTTGCACTCCTTTGAGATGTAATTTCTCCAAAGATTGGATATGGCTTGAGAAGTATCTATTTTTTTGTTATCCTTTGAAGAAGATTAATTTAAATCTCCTTCCAAGTATGAAATTAAATCCAAGACTTAATACCAAATGGAGTTGCAGATTTCATGAGAAGAAATGGAGGAACTTGAGTGCTTAGATTTGGCGATCTAGAGTAGAAGCAATTTCTCAAATCCTAACTTGGAAATTATTGCATTACAAATTACCAGTGGGGGATTAGATTGAAATACTTAAAGATTCAACTAGCCAAGTGTCATTTCTGCCAACATATTTTTTGGGACTATTTTTGGACCCAAAAAAATGGAATACTATATGCCATCTTTTTCCTGCTATTTTTTGGCATGTGTTACATTGGAAAGAAGTTGTGTTGGGTGTTGGGCTCCATAAGAATGTGGTTGTTGATTATATGAGACACACTATGTTGCTTCATATTTGGAAAATTAGATGTTTAGCTATGTTTTCTAATCACATTACTCATCAGAAAGTAGAAATGCTACAATTTTACTTTGACATCATGTTACAATTTGTCTCCTTGTGTTTTTAGTTGAAAGAGGACGTTAAAGGCAACAAACTTTTGGAGGAAGCTAAATATCAGTTTTTGCAACTTCATGAAGGGGACATACGATGTGCCAAACAACTTCAAAGTTTGTTTAGATTTTGTGTTTAAGTTTTGTTTCAAGTGTTCTATTTTGTATATGGTTGGTGCTACCTATTAGTTATTGTTATTATGGGTCACTTGAGTTACCCAAGATAGGGACAACTTGGTATTCTCCTTTAAGACGATGGTTTGTTAATTTCCTTGTTCAGTTGTGATTTTTTTCTTATTTTGTGTAGTCCCCTTTTTTGGACTGCTTTTTTTTTTTTATCTGTAATTCAACTTTATTCAATAAAAAAACCCTTTCCAATAGTCATTAGCTTAAAATTTGCTTAAGATTACTATACTGCATATTTAAATCTATAATTTCTTTCTTCGAACCATAATTCCAAAAAGATACACAATCAAGAATTGAGTGATATATTAAGCAAACCACTCATTTGGAGAATCTAAAATCAAAGAGATAATAATACTCTCCTAAAAAAGGAGGGAGAGTGAGAGTGATATGAAACTACTCAATTTTGGAGAATCCATAATTGTGGCCATGATGGTACACGCCCAATAAAGGTTTGTCAATTTATTTTATTGAATCGCAATGTCGTAATTACTTTTTGAATGACAAATAAATGAATTACTACTTTTAGCTCTAAAGTAAAATTGTCATCTTATCTTTTGACAGAATTACGCAACTTTAAATGTGAAATCATGACCACCTATGTATCGATATCTTCTAAGAACATTTTATTCTCTCTATATATACACTAATAGATAAAAAAGTGATTCTTCACAACAATAATTATTCATTTAAAAGTTTAATTTCTTCGATAATAAACTAATAACATCTATCTTCAAATAAACTATTTACAAAGATTATAAAATATTTTGATCTAATATTTTTCAAGATGATCATCAAACCATTTTATTGAATCATAATTTTTTAACATTTACACCTACCCTAGACAAACCTTTAATTAAAAAGGTCTCTTGAATAGATTAGGTTTCAAATGTATGGACCACTTTTAAACTCTTACCCTTCTTTTGTTTTTTTATCTTGTATACCATTCAAGTGTAAATTCAACTTCTCAATTTAAACATTGCCTCCTTTATTGATTAGACATGAAGTGAATGAAAGCACTTTAACTTAACTACTAAGTCTCACTTTAAAGTGGACTAGAAAATAGTCCTTAATGGCTTGCCCACCATATAAATACTAATTTGACTAGTCACCTCAAGACTTTCTACATTAATTTTGGTACCATTGAAGTGGGGTTGTTTGCTTAAGATGGTTAAGTGTCTTTTTAAATATCTTTTTATATTAAAATGGACAAATATGGAGAAAACGAGGATATTGCCATCTTTTTACATTTATTTTAGTACCATTTAAGTGGGGTTATTTGCTTAAAATGGTAAGTGCCTTTTTCAACAACTTTTATATTAATAATATTTTATTTCAATTAAAAATATATTTGTGAAATTTGTGTAGAAAAATGTACAAGTGAGTATCATTTTATTTTCTATTATTATTATCGAAGAAAATTTGATGGTTGTATGTTTGTATTCAAGTTTTTTGACTATTCAAGTTTGTATGTTTGTTATCATATTAAATTTTAATTTTATTATATTATTCAATTAGGAACAAGGGGAGATTGGACCTCATGACCTCTAGTCTTCAAGAGGATGCTTTAGCCAATTCCCACCCCTTATTAATTATATTTATAAATAAAATTTGATAAATATATATATTTTAATAATCTATAGCTTTTAAAATATGATTCAATTAGAGTTAGTATTATTGTAATAATATATGATTAAGTAAGGATTGAATTAGGGTTGTATGCTTATTACAACGCTTCCTATTGGCTATAATTCGCTATGCTCCTCATTGTCACGAAGTTCTAGTCTCCTCAACTCAGGAAAATCGAGGGCGAAGTCGCTACCGGGCCAATGCTAAAAAGTTTACTGTAAAGAATGTAACGAGCATAGGGCTGCATATCTGATTCCCGTGATTCTAAAAAAAAAATGAAAAACAAAAAAATTAGGGTTATTGTATTAATATATTGGAATAATTATATATTTGTAAATTGTTAAATATGTATTATTAATTATAATAAATATATAATATTTAATAAAAAATAAAGCACGTGGGTGGCTGGGTGGGTGCCACTTCACCATGGTGAAGTGGCAGACACATCGTAGGGGGATGGGCGAAGAGGCTTGTTTGCCCCGTTTTTGATGAATGATGGACAAGTGGCTTCTTTCTTGGCAAGGTGGCGTCTAACGCATGAAGGGAAGCACGTGTTAAAGGAAGGATCTAGAGGAGGTTATCTTCATTATTGAACACTGACATGGTGAACTTGTGACGTCCTTCTGAGGATGCTTCGCCAACTACCACAAAATAATGATAGAGCACAGTTGTAGTCTCATTAAATTGGTGGTCTCCTTTGTTGCAAGCATCTCACTTTGAAAGAAATATGAGTAGGTTCATTTTATTAGTTTCAGGAAAGGAGTTGGAAATGAGGGGAATGGTGACTCCAGTGGAGCTCAAGGGCTCGAAGAGGAAAATTACGTTCGAAGGCGAGATCTCCATGCTCCGTCTTTAGTGTCTCAATCGACATCTAGATTATCTGGTCTTTGCTGCCATCAAATGCATCACGGGGAAGAAGTTTATGGAGGGAGCCAAAGGATACAGGTTAGATTCTTATATCTCTTCTCAGGTCTTGGCCAGATTGTTGGATGTGGGTGTCCCCAAAGGCGAGGCTAGGGTTATCATGAGGAGGCTGTTTAGGAAGGACATGTTGGTTGGGTTAGAGCGGGCATTGGCAGCTGCACGTCTTGGGAAGGGCATCCCATGCCCACGAGACCTTCATTTGCTTAACGATCCTGATGTTTTGGTTAACTACTACCCATTCCTACTGGACGTGTTTGGGCTTGAGATGTTAGAGCACAGGAGATTGGCGAATGATGGCGTGGATTTCCTGAGGAAGAAGTTTCGACTGGTTCATGCAGCAGACTCGGACTGGAAACGAGAGTTTCAGATATTTGCACAGCAAAACGTCTAGTGATGTGGGTTCTAGTAGGATGTAGTCTCCTTTTGGTGTTTCTGTGTCCAATTTTTTTGAAAATATGTAATGTCTTCGTATGGGTCTCGGCTGGTATTGGGTTTGGTTCATTTTGTAAGGCTTATAATAGTCTGTTGCATTTGTAGTGGGTGTTATCTTGACAAGGCTTCTAAAGTATTCTGTAAATGGTGTCTCTGGTCGCCTTGGATGGGCAAAACAATGTAACTTTCTGCTTATATCAATAGAAACTTTCCTTCTTACTGATCAAAAAATAAAATAAAAAAAATAAAGCACTAAATATTTAATAATAAATATGTAATAAATATTTCATAATTTATATAAATTTATAATTTAAATAATAATATGATTGGTTATGGTTAAGGTTTAAATATGATTAGAGTAAAAGTTAAGAATAGAGTTATTGTTTAGTTAGGGTTTCATTTAGGAGTACACTTACAATTATTGTAATATATCTTTAGTACAAATATAAATTAATTATAAAATAATAAAAATGTATTATACATTATAAATAAAATTTAATAATTTATAATTATAATATGATAGTATTTTTAATAAAATGCATTTTTAATGTGTTAATGAATATTATTTCATTGATGATTGAAGAGTATAGAATAAATTTAGAAATATAAAATGGAAATTAATATATAAAATTTGATAATTAAGGATAATATAAAATTGAAATGTCAGTTATAAGTAATGTTGAAGAATAATTTAGTATATAATGAGAATATGATAGGAGAATATTGGGAAAACGATTAATTATATCAATTATTTTCTAGAGTAATGAGTCTTTCATTTTACTTTTCTTCTTGTAAGTTTTCTTCATTTTTCATCTTTTCATAATGGTCAAATGTGAATGGTGGCACTATTCTTAATCCTTGTAAAGATTTTACATGAGATATTGTGACAAAAGTCAAACATGTTCTTTCTATTGGTCCTATATCGATTGTGGCTTTTGGTAGTGTCAAACCTTATGATTTGTGTATTGTTTTAATGTCCAAGCCAATCTCAATGGTGTTTGGATTGTCGAACCCCTTTGTATAGTTGTGATTGGAATTGTTTGAGGATTATGATCTTCAAACAATATTCTTGAGTAATTTTCAAAAAAAGTTGTAATATACATTGATGGTGTTAGTGGTGCACTTCCAAGTTTGTATACAATATTTGATCAAATCCTAGAGCTCCATTTACAAAACTCGATTCTATCCAAAGGTTTGTTGTTACCATGACTCATATTCTTACAGATCAATAATTTCATATCAAGTTCATCATTTGGACCTCCTTGAGGTGTATTAATACTTCCTACTTTTGTTGCTAGGCTACGTGCAACTTGATTTCTCAATGAGTAAATTTTATCCTATTATGATTTTGAACATTATCATTTGTAGAAAAGAGATGAACATTGTTGTCAAAATCTTCAATGGTTGATTTTTTCATGTTGGTATGTGTTCTTGTCATTAGCGATTTCCAATCATCAATTGTAGGAGTTGCATATCTTAGGTTTTTCAATTGTTGACGAAATCTTTGTTGTTGAGTGTCTTCTCCATCTTGTTTGAAGATTTTATTTAAAGTAACCATGGTTTTGAATTCTTGTGATAGTATATTTTCCTGCCTAGTGCGGTCATATGTTGGTTTATCATTAACAACAGCCAATTGACCAAGATCTCCAACCAAAATCATAGATATGCCCAGTAATAATTGGTAAGGATTTTATTTAATATTATGTCATGTAATTATAGAATTGAATACCATTTGAATAACATGTATTTTAATTTGAAACATATTTCAGTAAGTTTAAATGATAAATCTACCTCCAAAGCTTAGATTAGCACTTTGTGGGAACACTTGGAGTCGAGAATCTATGTTCTCTAACAACCTCTCTCCAATGAAGCTCATTTCATCAATTTATATGTATTTGATGTGTCTTATCTCTTCTTGCATACTTGTTAATCTTGATCCTTCTAGTTGATAAATATTTTATTGGGATTTTAAATTTGGAATGAAATGTGGATGCTCCTATGTTGAATGCTACAACTCCAATTGGTGCAAGTAATAAAAGGGAAGAACGATTTGGACTTATTGCATTTTGAAGATTGTCATTGATTGCACCTATTAAATATGACTTTCCTATTTTTGTTGTTCTTCAAATTATCATGTACAATAGTGTTACATTTTCATGCATATGGTAGTGTGACATTAGAATGTTGATTGCTTTGTCTTGTTTGTTACTAAGACTTTTATAGTTGATATATTATGATATATCATCATGAATGAGGTATCCATTATATTTCATGGATTTTATGAAATTCATTGCTTTAATTGTGTACTTCTCACCTTGATATTCATTACCTACCAAACTATTTTTATCAATGTCTTCTTCCTAACATGCCTATTTTAGAAAATTGCATAATTTGACCATGGTGTAGTCTGCATATGATTTCTCATTCATGCTTTGTAGTATTTTCTTGGATAATTTCATTAACTTATGTTTTTTTTAAAACACTTTTGACCCGAAGCTATGAACCAGTGAGGTCACAAATGAGGGACTTCAACTCCAATATGAATTCTCAACAATTACACCCAATGGGGTTTGAACCTTGATGGCAAGAATAACAACACAACAACTCAACCATCACACCATGCCACTATTGGCCCTTTAATTAACTTATGTTTCAAAATCACTAAGATTTTTAATATTTTCTATTGTTATTGTTCATTCTACATGTCATGGATTAAAATTAAAAGACTCCCACCTTGATATTATGGAGTTGTTGTTATGACCAATATCTCTTTTTATATCATGAAATGACCTATATAGTAATAACTTTAATAAACATAAATCAATTCATTAATTCGACTCACCTGGAGGAATGGATAGAAATCTAGGGAAAACTTTAACAATAAATTTTGTTTGTCTTGGCTCCCATTTGTTACCTCTTATTCGTCTAGCATTATATATCCATAATCTAGTTGCATCAATTAGTGTAATATCGTCCATAGATTAGTGTCTTCTTTTACATGCATCAAAAAAATATTTCATGTGTTCATTATTGTTTTCTTCACTACTTACAACTATAGGTTTGAATATCTCACGTGATACATTTAAATTGAATTTTTTTTCTATTGATCTCTACTAAATTGACAAATATTCTATTGATCTCTACTAATGGAAGTTCTAAGAGCATGTGGCATATTTCTTAAGCTCCTATATATCTCTTTCTATAATTGTTTTAGTTAGAAGTCTCTTATATGCTCTTGCTATTAGATCATCAAAATTTTCTATGTTTACAATTCACATCAACATTTGATGATATATTTTTTAAGTTTTTTTTTCTTTTGTTGCATATTTTATAATATATTTGATTACAAACTGTTTGGAGAGAACATACTGCCAATCTATATTTTCTCTCCATAATTACAATATGTAACAATTGTGTGAGTTTACTCTATTGTCATTTCATACAAACTCAATTTTTTTTCCCATTTTCTATGTCTTCATATAATTTTGTGTTGCAACTTGATAAGCTTGGTTGTCATTGATGTCAAAAGCATGTCTGAGTTTGTTGTAGTGTGGTTGTCATTGATGTAAGAGAATTGTTGATGTCAAAAGAGTGTTGTAGTCTGGTTGTTTGGTTGCTAGAGTCTTTGAGAAATGCTCTGCATTTCTTCATTGATGATTGTTTGCTCTTGTGATTTGGAAAGTGGCTTTATAATGTGTCAAGGCATGTGTGATCCAAGTTTTCGTTCATTTGGATTTTGGAAAGATGTGTTTGTGAGTGATAGTTTGAAGACTATGTTGTTTACGTGAAGATTCTTTCAGAGGTGTAAAGGTTGGTTGTGCATTCCTCCACACTTACATATATGGTTGTGCAGATCAAAAGATAAGTTTTTGATGTAGTGAAGGTGCTATATCCAAATTTTCATATCATTTTTCCTTTCGTAGAGAAAGTTGAAGGTGACAGAGTTTAGGACTGTGTTGTCTAGTGATTGGTTTCAATGTGTGTTGGCTTGTGCCAACTTATTGCTGTATGAAGTTGTAAAATGGTTGCATGAGAGTGTTCCTGAATATCATGTGATATTTTTTGTTGCTCCACAAGGTGTTATCTAGTTTCTTTGGAAGGTGTTATCTAGTTTCTTTGGAATAGGTTATGGTTCAGAATGAAGGTATTGTTGGGTTATGCTTTTCCTCGCTGACCAAGGCATGTTAAAGGTGTGCACCATAAGTCCATGTTTGCATGCAGTTTAAGGAGTGTTTGAAGGTGTTGTATGGGTCATGCCGACTCATATGAGAGAAGTACAAGTAATGTTTAATCATTCATGTGTACCGCCTATGTTTTGATGGCCAACATGCTACAAGTTTAATATTTTCTTGCTTAAGGCCAACCTAATTTATATTTACAAAGCACATAGATGATGTTCATTGAAGACCTAAGCTATGAAGAGTATTTAGGACCAGGTTAAGTGTGTGTTTAAAACTGCAAGGTGTGTTCCTCTTCTTGGTGTTGTGTGTAGTCCTTTTGGGCCTTTCCCTCTATACATTTCATGTTGTTGTTTGATCTTTGGTTAACTAGTAATTATAATATTCTTTGTTGTAGGCCAACATATGTAATGAAATCAATGTAATATCATGTATATATTGTAAACCTAGTTCATCTAGGTTTGGGGTGTTGTTGAGGATGTGTAATGCATTATGATAATTGTATAAGTGATTGTAGGAGAAAGCGTAGAAGTTGTAGATCCTATCCAGATTCAATTTGATCATATTTTTGTGATAAAATAGAAGTGAAGAGTGTGCATAACTATTTGCTGGAGGTAGTGAGCCAAAGGAAAAAATTCTTGAAGGTTGAAAGCAATGAGCCAATAAGCTATAGAGAATACATTTGAAGAAGTTGTAGAAGAGTTGTCAAAGAAAAATTATAATCATCAAAAGAGAAGGGAAAATCAGAAATGCAATCATCAAAAGGATTAAGCCTAATTATCAGATTCAAATAGTGAAAGGAATATCATGCTATAATCCTTTTCGAGTTTGTTCAAATAGTGAGGCATTTTTATCAACACCCACACTCACAGGTTCTACTGCAAACTACCTCTCTTCAATGCCCTACCTATAAAATCAAGACAACCCACTCTGATACCATTGATGCAAGAGAGCTTGCATGTAACTCTCTACACTTCCAATCTCACACAAGAAGTTGATGAAATAACATATATCAAGACACCAAAATCAACAAAAAATGTAATTCTTATTTGCTCAATGAAACTTACAAATCTTTGTGCAAAACATATAATGGAAAGGAAATACAAAGGCATCCCTAAGGACTGAAATTAAATGAAAAATCAGAAATAAATGCCTTGCTACAAGCAACAATAACCTCTACAGGTACGCATTCATCCTTCTTACAATTCCTTGCAATCTCCTTTGTGCACATACACACAATTTCTAGAATTCAAAGCACAAAATCACCAATGTCTTCAACAAATAATTTGCTGCAATTGATTTTTTTTTTTCACCTTCAATTCCAGTCTAAAATGTTCTCCCAGGAAGATGCTACGCCCCAGTCCTCAACTTGCAAAATCAAGAACCAAAACAAAAAACAATCACCATAATCAATATGCCAAAACACCCTGCTAATACCACCACTTCCAAATCCATGCCCCTATCTAGAAAATCAATTACAAGCAACAAATGACATTCATTCAACTCCCAAATGTATGTTGATTTCACTCCTAGCTAGGTAGGCCACCACTAGTTGGCACCATCATTCCTCCACTCTCCAGTTTGAATTGCCAATTCAAAATTTTAATCCCACTTAGTTTGGGCATCCGAATCATGCTTACAACATGATTTTTATTAATTGAAAAATCAAATATTCCTCAACTCCCCAAGATCCATGCCCAACTTGCCTTTTGACAATTTTAAATTAAAAATAATGAAATATGGCACACTTCCCAAGGTGAAATTCAAACCAAAATATGTCCAAATTATTTAATCTAATTTTTGGACTCAACAACATTAAAAACACTCTGAATTCCAATTAAAATAAATACAGAACAAAATTTGATAAAAAATCAAACATTGCCAGTTGGTTGGCAACCATGGATACACTTGCATCACACATATGCCAACTATCTCATTAAAGTGTTGAATGGATTCAAATTATTTGTCATCGAGTTACCATCACCCACTTTTAGTGAATACAACCTCTTTCATAGAAAAATATTATTCACTAAGAACTTCTTGGCAATGGTCTCTATTACATAGTTAAAAGCATCGAATTTGCAAGGCATAGTCCAATGATATTTATTGCCTTCTAATAAGAAAACATACCAATTTTTATTTGTCATGCTATTTGATTTT
Source organism: Sequoia sempervirens (assembly GCA_007258455.2). NCBI lineage: Eukaryota > Viridiplantae > Streptophyta > Pinopsida > Cupressales > Cupressaceae > Sequoia > Sequoia sempervirens. Next base: position 21,200 of record VDFB02263164.1, on the reverse strand, counting down.
TGTTCCACTATTGTAACCCATAGATCTCTATCCATGAGAAAATATTCCATCTTGAGATTCCATAACTCAAAGTTGCCTCCATTGAATTTCTCCAATTCCATTCTAGATATGCTTGCTATGAGTGCAACCTAAAAATGAGATCAATGAAACAAAAATCCTACTCAAACAAGGATTAACGTAAGTAAGCCCTATTCCTCCTCACAAGGGTCTAATAAGTTAGTTAGGCTCTAATACTAAATGAAAAGAATTAATACAAAGATATGCAAACAATTTCCACAATTAACCCTAGAAGAAGAGTGTCACAAGATATCCAATCTACACATTTTTTAACAATAGTTTAGAATAACAACATAAACAAATAACAAAAATAAAAGACCACAATGTAGCACACACACACAAGAGTATGAAACACTAATACCTTCGTAAAAATCTTTCAAAAAATCTAGCCTCCAAATCTTTTAACTTTTGTAATATTCAACAACTATAAATATTGTAATACATTTCCAAACTCCAAGCTCTTCTAGGAGATCCAATGCCCATACTCAATAAGGAATAACGTACAAGATGATGTGAATAACCTCCTACCCAAGCCCTCTATTTATAGGCAATAAATTAACAAAAAGATATAAACTCACTAGAAGCTTCCCAACTACTTTACCACCAATATTTAATGCCCCAAGAAAAAATATTGAATGCATCATGTGTCCAAGCATTTAATGCTTTTACAGATTCAAATATGTTTTGCAAAACCTCAAAAGATTATTAAATGCATTCACCAACGAGCCCAATTAACCATGTGCTTACTAAACTATGACCCCCCTAATGTGTCACCTACATTAAATACTTTTGCAAATGCATATACAATCTCCTATAGTAAAATATTGTCTAATCATAAAATATTTGTGCAAGACACACAACACCTCCCCAACAAAGACATAATAATATCACAATGGTCCACGATAATAGATTATGAATGCTTCATGATCATCAACATTTTTAGATAGAACACTCATATGACTGTTATATCCTCTCCTTGATGATAGATTGCAAAATATAATGTGAAGCCTCAATAATAAAAATAAACATGATTACATTTATTTTTATTTTTTTTATTGGAGGAATTAGGGTGCCCCCTATAGACTACAGTGTGCTTGGTAATTTTTTTCACGTGATCGGTGACACTGATGCAGTATGCCTTCCGATACCATGGAGACGAGGGGAAATTAGATCTCATGACTTCTTGTTTGCAACGAGATGCTTTAGCCAATAGAATTAAGCTTCCTAACCTTGTACATAATTATACTTGAGAACACACAATCTAATATTATATAAATTTGATGATCAAATTTATACCTTAATATTATATTTTTATATATGTGTAGTTTATAGTATTTCCTTCTTTAATAGTAGTATATCATTTGAAAGGCAACTTTTAATGGATAACGGTTATACAAGATTCCCCTGATACGTGGGGCCGACCGTCAAATTTAGGCATGTCGAGAGACATGCTCGGCCGAACAAAACGGCCGGGCTTTGTCATTAAATTTTTATTGGAAAAAAATGAGCGGTTACGCAATTCCCATCAATGGCGGTTTTGCCAGCTGTTTGCCGGGATTTTAGGATTGACTTGATAAAAATAACCGCCATCGTGCTTAATTATAATTTAATGCAATTATTTTAATGATAAAAATGGCTAGTGTTTTTTTTGTAATTTTGTTGATATGTAGAATTATTGGTAAGTTTATAATTTTTTTAAATAGTTTTTTTTTATATTTAATAAAAAATATTTATATAAATATATTATATTTTTTTATTAAATATGTTTTAAATGGTATGGATTATGTTTTATAGGGTATCTGTATAAAGTGGTGGAATTCTAAAAGTATTTGTATAATAATAAATGTAAAGAAATAAGATGCAATGTATTTTTTTATTTTATAATTAATTTATTTTATGTGATTGATGTAGAATATTTAGAATTTTAATTTTTGTGGGATAGAGTTGTAGATGTTGTAATTAATTTGTTTTATGTGGCTGATATAAAATGTTTAGAATATTAATTTTTGTGGGATATAGTTGTATGTTTTTAGATGATTTTCATAAGTTAATTATTTTAATGAATTTTGATTAATATATTTTAGTAATAATTACAAAGTAAGAGAACAAACTTACCTCACAAGTTGTTTTGTGAAGAACTCTAAGAAGATAAAAAATAATATTATATTACATCTACTTAAAAGTCATGACAAAAAAATATTTTAGACAAATGAATGCTTGGGTTGGATAAAAGGACAATTATTCTCCAATGAAAAGATAAATAACACTAATTAATTATATTTTTAAGTATTAATTCTAATAGTTCCCATTATTTTCTAATTTATGTAACTGTGTAGACACTCCAATCTAGAACACAAATTTTATATGAGACGATGACTTAAAAAATCATCCATAAAGTGATTTTATATCATTTATTTGTTGTGAATATTTGCAATATTATTCATAAAAAGAATAAAATCATCCAAAAGGTGATCCAAGTGAAATGAACTGCCTATATTTTATTATTTTACGTGCCTCTCACTAATGAGTGGCAATGAGCCACAAAATGTTTGGATCCCAGGTCATACATAATAGAATTCTTCACTATCCTTAGTACACTCTAATTGTCATTAGTTTGTCACAATTGTTATCTATACACCCAAGACTATTTAAAGCTAGATTGCTTCACATATGAATCCTTTTACTTCCATGTAGTTTACTTCAATAGAAGATTTGGAAACAACTATTAAGTTCTTACTAAATAAACCCAAGAGGATGCTCTTGAGTACATGATGAGAATATATCCATTTGTCAAATTTTGATCAATCATTGGAGATTGCACAATTGGCATTGATGAGAGTAACCAACCAAGAAAAATTCAACATTCTTTGTGTGATCTAGTCAAAAGTTTAAAGTATCAAGCACATATCACAACACCCTTTTCACAACCTTCTTGTCTATTTATGAGGCCTTTGTCATGAACTTGGAGAGATTGTTCATCAAATATCCTAGACTTGGTTAAGTAGTTTTGAGATACATGAGGCTTCTAATTAATTTTATGTAAAAGGATTTATCTATCTTTTCTGGAGAGGATCTTGATGGGATGACCAATATATTTCTTCATAACACTATTAAATATCTTAAAGTGTTGATTTTCTTTAACTTAATGCTTTAAAGAGAATATACAAACATTGCTTGGAAGTAATTATTAGGAACAAATTGAGTATTGTACTCTATCTAAAGATTGAGAAAATAGTTTGAAAAGATTATTTGAACTGATTCAAGAATCATTTTTGTGCTCCCATTAATGGGATTGCAAATCCTCTCCTTTCCTTAAAGTTGATCGCTTAAAAATCAAGTAGAATGCACCTCTTGAAGGTTCATCAAAACTAAAATTTGATGGTGCATCTTAGGGAAATTTATATCCCATCTAGTGTGGGGTGTGTCATATGTGATTCTTTTGGAATTTAATCAAAGCTACTACCAAGAAACTAAAGCATGGAATGAATAATGAAGTTGAGGTTGAAGCCTTGATCCTTGGATTACACTAGTCAAATATTGCAACCTCAACAATATCATCATGAAGGGAAATTCGATGGTTATTACCCTTTGTGTTTAAGCAATAGAAAATCAAAAATTGGATGATTATAAACATATTGAATGAAGCTTGGGTAATACTAGATAGTCTCTCAATGTTTTCCATTAAATTTTTCTATAGGGAAGGTAATAATCTGGTCAAGTACCTTTCAACCCAAGGCATTGACCAAACAAAAGATTTAATCTTGAGTTCACCAATATTAAGTGGCGAATAGATCTTTGAAGGATATTGAGAAATGATCACAAAGTAATAACAAATTAAATTTGAGTTTGTTGATGGTGAAAGATGAGGCTATCATTACCTATGGTGGGAAGTGATGACAATTAACTCTACTTGTTCAACTCCTAGTTTGATATGATTTAAATCTCTTTTCATTTGTAATCATTCTATTTCTCCCTCTCTTCTTTGTTTTGAGACATGGAATCATTGATATAATTGGGTGAACAATAAACTAAAAAATATTGGTCATAGGATATATTACTATAATCAAAATGATAAAGGCTTGATCTTTTAGGGGATGAAGTCTTGGAGGTGGTGCAAGAAATTCTAGGTCAAGATTTTGTTGAAGGGGCTACTAGATATTGAGTCAACTCTAAAATTTCCTCCATGTTTATTGGAAATATCCTCCTGATTATTAGCAATAGAGAAATCACTAAAGCCCTCGAGAGGTACTTCATTTAGGAGAAGTTTAGGTTCAAGATTGCTAAAGTTGTCAACAATGCTAGTCTTGAGAAAACATCTTCTCTCATGATCATTGACATTAATTTTTAACATTTGGCATTAGTAAGCATGGTGAGAAGCATAAAAAGGATTGATGCTCTAATTCACAAAGTGTGAACTATTCAATAATATCTCTTTAATCTAATAGGGGCAAACCCATGTTCCAAGCAACACAAGATGTTACCAAACTAATCAAACTTGAAAAACCCTCTCCGTTTCAGGAGTGCTTTAATGTTGAAAAAGTGGAGAAGGCGATTAAGTTCCTCCTGAAGAATGTAGCCATAACAAAGAAGAAAGATGTCACATATAGCCCTAACCACAATGACATGCTTTAATCTTTACAGTATGTTTATAATTGAAGTTTGTTGTTCATAGTATATGTACAATAGGTATATATGTCAATGGTTGGGATTTTTTGTGTATTCAACCCTTAGGTATGTGGCATTGTATCCCACGTCAATATGTAAGGATGCATATTTTTGTAATTATGCAAGTCTCTCATGTGTCTTTGAATTCAAATGCTAAGCACTTTGTATCCTTCTCAAAGAGCTCTTACATATTCATTTTGAACTCTAATATTTTAATATAATGAGAAAGTGTCCTAACCCCTCACTTGATCTAAAAAAAAATGTTTTGTCGTGATGTAACTTGTCAAAATCAAACTTCAAATTAAACTTCTTATTAATAACACAATTGAAATCAAAGTTCCTTTCATTCTTCATAGCTATAATCCAAGACCATTAATTGCTTGCTTAAATTCATCAAATAAACATGATTAAATTTTTAAAATCAATTATCAATTCCATTTAAAAAATAAAAAATAAATTTCTTAAATCAATTAAAATAAATCACTTTTTAAACATAAATATAAATAATAATACATGTGTTTATATGATTTAATAATCAAATAATTTAAATAAATATTTTCAATCTCATTCACACCATATATGTATTCTATTTAACTTTTAACTATTAAACAAAATAACATTTGAAAATAACTCCTTAAAAGATGATTACACCTTTGCCAAAACCATTACCTCTAGTGGGCTTTGTCTTGATTCTACTCAAAGAAAATTTGTGAAGTCTAATCATGTCAAATTCTAAATTCTAAATTCTACTTTTGAATTTGTTTCACTCACTTGACTCACTGGCATGAGATTCTTCTTTATCAAAAAACCGAACAAGACACCATATACTTCAGATTTGGTGTTTCTTATAGGTACTCGGAGGAACAATAACTTTACCTTTAATTTCTAGGGGAGAGTTGTCTCCAAAGCTAATTGTCCCTTTATGCTCTTTAAGCTGTAAAAGAATGCATGTAACAATTTTTTTGGGTTTTAGGTTACACTATTTGTTTGTACTCAGGAAACCCACCAGTAATGTCGCCAATGGAGCACATGTCCTCTTGGTGCCTCCATTGATACTACCGCCACTGCAGAGGTGCTATACTTGTGCATGCTTTTCTTGTCGGTAAGTAGCAATTTCTATCATTAAATTAAGATGTCAGATCCCAACTAGCTGGACAACAGGCCATCCATGCAGAGGATCAAACTGTTCTTTTTCCAGTTGGATTTTGAAGTACTGTGAGATTGAAGCAGCACTTCAACTCCAACTTTAGGATTTCAAAACTTTTAACAACTTCCATGGAGAAAACTTTTAACAACTCCCATGGAGGATTTAGACTGGTTTAACCACATTGGAAGCATTGGTGATTGCAAGCATACTCTCTTTGTTGCAGTAGTATGTTGTTTCTTCATTATGACACGGTCGTTTTTGTGTGCACGTGAAATGATTCTTTTATCTCTGATTTTGCGGATGTTAAAATTCTTCTATTCTATTTATGGCTGTCTTATTCTATTCATTGTGACAAGATCATCTTTTTGTGTACACGAAGGATTCTTCTATCTCTGATCTCATGAATGTTAAAATTCTTCTATTCTATTCATGAGACGATAAAAAGATTGATAAGCTGGGCTTCAGGAAAATTCGCCGCCAACAATTCACTGCCAACAATTCATTGCAAACAATTCGTCGTCATGACAAATTCATCTCTGCGGAAAATTCACTGCCAACGATATGATATGTATTGCTGGTGGTGAATATTCCACGAGATGAATTTGTCATGACGATGAATTGTTGGAGGTGAATTTATTGGCGGTGAATTTTCCTAGAGCTGATAAGCTGTTATCTTGAAAGAGCATTTTTGTATGTGTGCATAAAAGATCTTTCTATTTTTGACCTCATAAACATTAACATTCTTTTAATCTATTACCATAACGAGATTGATAAACTGTTATCTTCAAAGATGTGTGTGCATAAAAGATTTTTCTATCTTTGACCTTGTGAACATTAACATTCTTCTATTCTATTTCCATGAAAAGATTGACAAGGTATTATCTTTGAAAGGAGGAGATCCAAATCCAAGTTGGGCATAATTATTTTTGCCCAATAAACAGTACAGATGTTGTAAATCCATCTGGGTTGAAGTAGAATTCTTCTGCAAGGGGCGGATCGTCCACACACTGTATAGTGCAAGATCCAAAACATATCTTTTTCCTTCCACAAGTTCGTGCATTATAATAATTACCAGTACTTCTCTACAGCACATTATCTTTTCGCATTTGAAGCAACTTTCTTCTATTGGATTAGAGTGGTTTTCCTTCACAATCTTAGCGCGTCTTCATCACTGCACAAATATTTTTAGTATCATTTCCACAATAGCAACGTCATTTCCATACGGCTACAGGATTGAACTCGGGTCTGATGCACATTCAAGGAGCACGGAAAGAAGAACAGGAACTGTACTGTATTGCAGCTATTTCGAATAAAAGAAAAGAACCATTGGATGGATTAAAACTCACAACCGTAATCCAATGCTAAGGCCATTTTCCTGTCAAAACAGTGAGTCAATGGTAATTTTATATCTCATGTCTACCAAAAAAAATTGGTAAAAGTATCAATTTGTTATGGGATAAAAAACTGGGGTTTGTCAATCAACTACAATAGAATTAGATAAATGATTATCTAGAGCTCACTTTGACAATTGTGGAGGTAATTTTTGTGAGTGTGGAATTAAATCTATGTGTGAAGTTAAACATGGAGTAATGTATCTGAACTTCTCTAATGTGTACTTTTGTAACATGTCCCTTCTACAACTATGATCTATAATAGTTGATTGACAATGTTAAAAAAATACTATTGAGGAGTTTGCTAGTTTAAGGGATTTTCTTTTGGTCAAACTCTTAGATAGGTCGATTCAATGGTGATGAACAAAGACGGAAGACACCAGGTACCATGTAGTATACCTAAGACGATGATGCAATTAGGATGCTCTTTCATGATTTCATGTGAATTCTCTTGGATCTATATTGTGATTGATGATAATGAATTATGACATCCTTAAATATAACCCTAACATACAATTTGAAATCTAGTTTGCATTTCACTTGACTCATAATGGCTAGCAGAAACTTGGGGAAACATGGACCCAATTTGTAAAAAGTTAAATAAATGATTGGGGTTCAAATCCCCATGCGCAAAATTGACCTAGGTTAATTGTACACCTATTGATTTGAACAAAGGTGATGAACAATGAAGATTATAGATAAATTCTTGACCATTAGGATGTACAAAAATGGAAAAAGGCTAGGGCAAGGTTATTTGTCAACTTAAATACTAAAAAATACACCAAAGGACAACCTAAACGAATTGGGACCAAAGAATAAGAAAAAAAGGAATGGGTATTTGAGATAACCATTACGTTATGCCCCCTTAGATATGCATGCAAACTATTTCGAGGATACATATCAAAGAAAAAAAGCAATCAAAATGAAAAGTAAATATTTCAAACACTCAAAGGATACAAATATGGATGATAGCTCTTGTACTCTCCTCAAAAAGAGTGTTCCATCACAAACTTACAAATTAGTAAAAGCATGCAATGAGTAGCATATGTTGCACATTTAAAGTATGCACTAACTACAACATGCTTTAAAATTATCTTTAATAAAGGAGAAGGGTAAGAGATTATGTCTAGGAAAAAAGTGGTAAAGCTCAAATGAAGCGGATAAAATGGTAGGACAAACCAACTACGAGAAAAAAATTTATAATGCAAAAGGTTTATCAAGATCCCTTCAACATAAGAATGATTATGAACCTGTTGAATTCTAAAACATAAATCACAAAAAGGAATGTTAGTGGCATATGTGCTACCCTCACATTGGTTGCAAATAAAGAATGTGAGGAACTAGATGTAAGGAGAAAAATATATGATCATGATAAAACGTGTAAGAGAGCTAAAATATATCATGTAATAAATATGTAAAAGTATAAGTAAGATGTGATCATGAATGTATATATAACAAGGAAAATAAGGTCCCCCTAGTGTTTCCCCAATAGAGGCAAATAAAAGATAGTTATAGTCATGGATGCTAGATAAGAATAACGTAAGCATAATAATAGTTAAGATATAAACATGGAAAGAACCATATACATGTAATCATAATCTATATAAGGATCATAAAATATAAAACATAGATCATGATTTCATAAAATATGAGCATGAAAATTATATGGAAACATGCTAATGTCATAAACACATAACATATAAGTAGTTCATAAGATATAAATAATAAGAAGCATATGAGAACACAATAGACATGTAGGAGTGGCGCCATAAGTATTCTTAAGAATTTGGAATATTCATTAGCCACTAACCTTGATTTGCTTAACAAATTCATCCTTTGAATTATATTTTTCTTGAAAACATGTTTACATTTGACAAGTTTCATATCCGTAGGAATCTTCATCACATCCCACATATTGATCTTCTCTAGTGCAATTATCTCCTCATCCATAGATTTCTTTTGAGACTTAAATTGTTTATAGACTCCACTATTATAGGTTTGTCCTCATTAGTAGACAAAGAAAAAGTGTATCTAAAATTATGTGGACTATACCTATCATGTTGCATTCTTTATTGAGTGGGCCTCCATATGAGGAGGGTTGGAGGTTGTTCTTCTCCCTCCTTAGAACTCATTGAACTATCCTCCTCATAAAGTATAGTTTAAACCTCTAGTCTAGTATCAAATGTACCATGCAAGTAGTCTCTGGATTTATTTGCACCATGATTTCCTCGTCATCTTTCTATTTACTAAGGCTTAGGACAAGATATGATCTCCTTGGAGATCATATGAATCAAATTGTTCACTATCTTTCTAGTCTCATGATTCTCAAGCTTGTTCATTTTCATACCATCATTACAACTAATCATGATATACTCCTCTTCTTTGAAATCTAGTTTATATCGCTTCTCCTTAGGAACATATATGCATATGCCTCATAGTTGAAAAACCTTATATATTGTAATAAATTATTCTTTCATAGATATGCCTCCTTAGGGGTTTTGTCCACAAGCACTAAAGTAGAAGACCCACTCTTCAAATAACAAGATATGTTCATAAATTCTACCTATAATTTCTACTCCAAATCGATTACATTAAGAATGCACATCAAGCTCTCTCCATTGGTGTACTATTCAATCTCTAGAAAACTCTATTCTACTAAGGGGTGTATGGAGTTTTCTTATACCTAACAATACTATGTTCCCTACAAGAGTTTTCAGGGTGTATGAAGTTGCCTTATGCCTAACAATACTATGTTCCCTACAAGAGTTTTCAAACTCTATTGAATTTTTGTACTATTTTCTATCTACATCATCTTGATCTTATTCTATGTTTTGCTCTCAAAAAGAGATTTGAACTCTTTAAACTTCGATAAGATCTTAATTTTTTTCTTGAGGAAAAACACTAATGGTTTCCAAGAGAAGTCATCAATAAAAGGTACATTGAACATAATTTTCTCCTAGATATGGTACATGTCCATATGACAAAATGCATCATTATGAATGAAATCTAAAATCCCTACAGATCAAACGAAGCTAAAATAAAAATTAACCTAATTATGTTTTCCATAGACACAATGTTCACAAAAATTGAAATCTTAGTAACAACTATTTAGCCCCCCTACAAAGTGTTAAATTTTTTTCTTTGCTCATTAATACACGATGATCTATCTTTTGACTACAAAGACAAAGTACATGATGTCTAATCATGTTTGTAAGGAAGTAATATGGCTTTAAAAATTGATTAAACATCAAGTTGAAGCAAGATGCAATGTCATTCAATGTAATAGTCTAAGTGTTATCATCTTGGAAAATGACCCTACCTTTCATGCACAAATGAAGCACATTGATGTGCAATATCATGTTGATGGTCAAGAAGGTGAATGCCTTAGTGAATATGATTGATGATTTCAAGAAACTTGTGAGGGGTAAGTGCAAGAAGTTGGCTCCATTTCTAGGGGAAGTTTCAAGATTGGAAAAAAATCCCAATAGGAATGCATACCCATTTAGGCTTGAGCTCACAAACCTAAATTTTTAAGATGGGCACCCATTTCTATTTAAAATTTGAGACCCATGGCTTTTATTTTGTTTTAGGCTTGGGAGCCCATGGCTTTGGTTTTTTAGGCTTGGAAACCCATCCCTTGGCCTTGGACTTGCAAGTACAATGCCATGAAAATGACAAGAGAGAAACTGACTTTAGCAATATGGCTAACGATTTTTTTTCAAAAAAAAATGACGAAATTAAAACCCATTATAAATGACGATGTCTATTCAAATTTTTATTTTTTTTTATGATTATTATTTAAATTTTTTTTTATGTCATCAAAGATAACCCACTAGAATAAAGATTAACACACTAAGTTAAGATAAAAGATTATATATATATATATATCGTTATAACAACATTAAACAAATAAAATTAATATAAAAAAATAAAATTAAATAAGTTGTAAAAAATATAATATAATTATTTTTATTCAATAATTATTCCATATAGTGCCCCCGGGTGTAGACCGGTTGGTTGAACCATTGAAAGACACGAATAATCGATGCAAGTTCAAACCCTGATTCACCCAGCCGTGCACGCTTGGGGTAGATGTTGGGCTTCGCATGGCCCTATAAGATATCAAAAAAAGAAAAAAAAGAAAGAAAATTCTATATATATCTTAAATTTTAGAATTTTATATATATATATATATATAGTTTTCATAGCTAAAATTTATGGATCAGATTATGTGAATTTTTTCTTCATTAACATTTTCAATCACACTTTATGATCTTTCATTAATATGAAATAAAAAGAAGAAAAACAGACCATAGAATATGCAAATTTCCAACTAATATACTTTAAATTATTATATAATAATAAAAATAATATACTTTAAATCATTATATAATAATAAAAATAAATTCATATAAACTAAAAGTTAATTTATGAAAAGATAATTCTTTTTAACCAATCAAATAAGTATATCTCATAAATATCCAACCAAGCAATTTATACCAAGGTCACAATTACTTCACCCATTAAATTTCTGCAACTCCAAGAGATTCCAATCATTATTGACATGTGGGTAATGAATTTATGGGTTGCCTCCCACATTTTTTGAACTAACCTCTACAACCTTTTCTATTAAATAATAATTATTGAAAAAAATAAAAAAGTTCTTTGAACTTGCGGTAGGATGAGTGTTTGAATGAATTCTGTTAATCGTACAGTTTAGTTGAAAGAGATTTGTAATATATAAATATATCATTATAATCAGATGAGATGGAGAAATCTAGAGTTATATCCAATTTAGGAAAAAAAATAATCATTTTTCCCCAAATGATAAAGGATTCACATAATGTGTCAGCAGATTTTCTACTTAATTGATATATTTTCCTTTTTAGTTCTGCTTTAACACGTGAGCACGTTGGTATCGATTGGGCATAAAGCAGCGGCCCGGCCGCCATCGGACGGCAGCGAGGTGCCGTGCCTGGCAGGGATTTAAGAACCAAGTGGTGTCAGACTGGTGGGTAGTCCGTTTTGTTTGTCGTTATCATTGGTAGGCGATTTGGGGTATAAAATGGCAATGAAATCTTAACTGGGCTGCCCTTCAATGCCGGAAACCGAGCGGTTTTAGTGCCCTTTAATTGCTTAGTTTTTGCTGGTTTGTAAAATTGAGAATTTGTGATTTGTTTTGCCAAAAATGTTAGGATTATCGCTATGGTTGATGTGGGTATGGTGGTGAGGTGGGAGATTTCAGCACAGGAGCTCCATTTTATTGGATTAGGAATAATAGCATATGCTTACGGTTTTGGTTTTTTGTTCTTGTTATTTTGTCCTTTTTTCTTTGAACTTTGTTCAAGATGCATGGAGTCAAGTTGAGGCTTGTTATGGTTTTTAAGGTGGGTTTGAAAGTGGGTGTCTTATGGACCGACCAATTCGGAATGTGACAGTCAAGCTTCCCAACTTCTCCGTTTCTGTGTATTTACTCACTGGATTGTAGTGCTTTTGTGGTTTTTTTCTGTGTGCTTGAGTCTGAGTTTTGATCTGGGATATACCTTTTTTTAATCTGCAATGGTGGGTCATGACGTGGAGAGAAGGCCCTATTCGGAGAAGGGAGTAGAGTGCATGGAGAGTTTGGGAAATGATGATTTGAGCAGCAAGATTGTGGTGGATATGAAAAAGTTGGAATCCCAATCCCAATCTCAGGATCCTGAGGAGTCAGAGATGGGGGAGACTGAGTCTGAGGTGGTGAGAGAGAATTCTGTGGTGGTTTCCAAGTCCAGGAGCTCTGCAGATGCTGCTTCTGAGCTTGGTTTTGAGGCAGGGAATTCTGTGCTGGTGTCTAACTCCAGCAGGCATGGGAACAGAAATGGGGGCAGTAGAGAGGGCCATGTTTGTAGATTTTGCAGCAGAGTTTTTAGCTCGGGGAGGGCTCTGGGTGGGCATGTGAGAGTCCATGGGGCTGGTAGGTCTAATGGGCAATCCTCTAGCAGTGTGTATGTTTCTAGGGGTGATTATTCATCAACTGATATCTGGGTGAAGGAATCCAAGGTACCCACAGGTAGATCTTATGGGAATTCCAACTGGGACAGAGCTGGCAGTATTGAAGAAGGGGAGGACGGAGAGGAAGAGGAGGAAGACCAGAAGGTAGTGAAAAAAAGAATAAGGATGTTGGGAAGGAGGAATTGGATGATCACAAGATGGTGCCTCTGTATACGCTTAGAAAGAATCCCAAGCGGAGTAGGAGGCTAACAGATTTGGAGTTCGGTATGGATTTGACCACCAAGAACAGCACAGCCTGTTATGAATGTGGGAAGGAGTTCCGCTCGTCCAAAGCACTTTTTAGTCATATTGGGTGTCATCCTGAAAGGGCCTGGAAGGGAATTCAGCCTCCAGATGATAGTACCTATGCTAGTGATGATAACAATCAAGAAAATACTAATGGCGGTGCTAGTATTGATTATGCTACCGCTGCTCCCAGCTCTGGTCTTTCTCCATCGTGCTGGCAGAGCTCCCAGGGATCAGAAGATCTGGATGATAAAGGGGAAGAAGATGCTGCAGGTTCAGATAATGAGAGTGATAGAGTTGGCATGAAGGCAGGGAAAGCAGCTCATAGGCCAGTTTCCTGCAACTTCCTCACCTGGTCCGTGACTTCAAAAAGAGGTAGGAGAGTACCAAATAGGTCTAAACCTCTACAGCAGGATTATGTTGAAGAAGAAACAGAGGTGGACAATATCAAGGAGCTTGAGGATGATACAGACACTGCCCATTTCCTTGTGATGCTTGCATCTAGTGCCAGTAATACCAATAAGACTAATAAGCCCAATAGACCTGTTGAGAGACGGATGACAAAAGAATCAGTTCATTATGCCAAGACAGGGAAGGGTGAATCGCAGGGAAGTAGCGAGGATTTGGAACCAGGACAAGAGGAGAAGAGGACTGATAAAACCAGTAGACCAGCTCAATTGGGTGCAGACAAATATAAGTGTCGCACATGCAAGAAGCTCTTCAATTCTCATCAAGCTCTGGGAGGCCACAGAGCAAGTCATAGGAACATCAGGTGTTGTACTGCAATAACTGATATTAATGGTGTGGAGAGGGAGATGGCAGAGGATGATGTTGGTATTACTGAAGTAGGTAGCAGTGTATTGATGACAGAGCATCATCCAGCTGCAATGGATGATATGGATTCTTCACCTGCAAGAGAGGAGGAGGAAAAAAGAGCTAAACACAGTCACTTGACTCAACAAAGGAGCCTCGAGCAGGCAATACCAATGAAGAAGGGCAAGGGCCATGAATGTTGTGTCTGTAACAAAGTCTTTCCTTCAGGTCAAGCTCTTGGTGGGCACAAGAGATGCCATTGGACTGTCGACAGGGTAGAGACAGCAACCAGTGTGATCTCAATAAAGAAACAACCAAAGCAAGGCCATATGAGGACTGTCCCAAAGCCAGTCTTCGATCTGAACGAGCCAGCTCCAATGGAGGAAGAAGATCTGGAAGCATCTTATGGCGTAATAGAAGTGGGTCCTGCATCTGATGAGAGTGTGAGTGATAAAGTGAAGATGGTTGACGATGTTGTCTCAAATGCAGGATTCAGGTATGTTTGTATGCTGTAACATATGTGGCTGCTTGTTCGCATCTATAAATTGCTTGAAGACGCACCAGATTGTCCTGCCCTTACTACACCACTTCTTGAGCGCTTATGCCACTTTGGGTAATAACCAGGTGGACTGGAGATCCAATCATTTAGAACAATTTGTTCTATACAGAATGTCTTGTAAGGATTTTTGGCACATATTTCTCTTTGCTAGTTCTTAACAGTACTTTACTTGAAGATTTTCAGATTTGTAGCCAAGATTAAGAATTTCTGGTTTTCGTTTCATCAGCAAAACATTTCTTGATAAAACGGAATTTGTAAACAGTGAAAAGACTGCTACTTTCAATGAGAACACCCACTAAATTTTTACTGGAAAATCTCACAAGGCCAAACTGGGTAGTATCATTTGACATCTTTTTTCATTAATCAGCCATTGTTAAGTAGTTTAAGAGGTTGCTGTGATTTTCACTGACTGTGTTCATCGTAAAATAATGTTGCAAATGCTAAAGCTCCAATTCTGTGAGAATAAATGCATTATGTACACTAATCAAAGGCTTTTCCAAAAAGAGGCTGCAAATTAAGAGGTAACGTTCTGCAAATCAAGTTTGGTTTGATCCACAGAAACTTTATGGTTAAGAAATCTTCAGTCAAAATAAGAATGGAATGGCTGACCAAAAGTGTTGAACAAGGCATGTTAATATGCACTTGATTAGAAAAAAGAAAGATTCCTGGCCTCTTATGCGATGGAATCATTGTAGACAATTCATTGGGACCCTAATTTAAGATTGCTATTCTCCAAAGCATTGTCAGCATTATTAATAACCAGGATGATCATCTAAATGAACCTGGAATTAGGACTATTTTTAGTGCTACAATGCTTAAATTAGTTTGGATATGCCCCCAGATACTGGAACGTGCGGATATATATGTTTGCACGCTCTTCTAAATGATCTTACAATATATTGGCTGAGATTTATTAGGCCTGCCATGGCAGGTACTATGATTTTCCAGCACCATTTGCAGTTAACAGCTTTTTTTAATATTTACAGTTCAATATTTTACTGACATGTTAAAGAATTTTACTAGAATAAATTCATCATCCTCCATTTTTATAGCTTTCTGGTCCAGTATACAATGTATGGTGAGGCACTTTCCCTTCAACCAACCAGTAAGGCTTAGGTCAACGAACTCAAATAGTACGTCGATGTTTTTTATATCACATTGACAGGATCATATGGCCTTACTCAAGACAAGCATATAATATTGTTTTATGTAACTTAAACTATATTTAGTTGGTCAAAAGGATATTGTTTTGTGTAACTTAATATATTTAGTTCGTCAAAAGGTCTTTGATTTGTAAGTGAAGTTGAATGGTTCTACCTAAGTTCATTTCAGAATAAGTCTTGTTGAGTGGAGATATTGACATTATAAGGGATGAGGTCCATATAGTCCAAGTTCATCTTGGATTAAGTCTTGTTGTGTGCCAGTTGTTGATGTCATAAGAAATGAGGTCTAGATTGTACCTTGGACAACCCCAATAGAATGGATACTCCTCAATCCTTGACTCTTAATTGAAAAGGTTTCAACGTAAGACTCTTACTCTTGTATGGAGTAACAAAATGATCTTGTAGATAATATAAAATCCTTCATAAAAAAAAGAAGACATATTTTACCCATTGTGAGCATCCCAAAAAAAAAGGAAATCACAAGAAATTGGAAAGGAAAACTTTAGATAAGAACGAATTTAATATTATAACTATTTCATGTGATTAGTTGTTCAAGATATTTATTTGGGTAGTTTACTTTTGTAAAGTAGAAAGGTGTATGTCCTTATATTTTTCTATTTGGTTCATGTTATTTTTGTTATGTTTAATGTTTCATATAATTTGATTTTATTAGTGTATTTATGGATTCAATTTTGAATTATATATTTTGATATATGTATAATATTCTATATAATTTGAAATTTAGATTATATATTTTGATGTACATTAATTTTTACTTTTGTTCATTTATTTTTCAACAATTAAGTTTGATTCCATTAAAATTTAACTAAAAAAATCTATAATTTTTTTTTTTCATAAATCACTACTAAGGGGCAACACCCATCACTTTTGACTGGAGCTATGAACTAGTGAGGCCACATACGGGGGACCTCATCCCCAATATCTCCATAACCACCACTGCCACCGCCACCTTAACCACTGCCGCCGTCACCATATCCACCATATCCATTGTTGCCTTTGTTGACCCCAACGTTGCTTTCTCACTGCGACAATCCCACTATCCACTATGGGATTCGAATCTTAGACAACCCAACTACTACCCTTGCAACTTAAACGTTGCACTGCGGGGTCAACCCCTAAAAAATCTATAATTATTAATTATAAAAGATAACTATTTTAATCTTATTGATAATAATTGAATTTAATTATTTTTTAAAATAATATTGTTAAAGATGATTATTTTAATCATTTTAATAATATCTAAATTTTACTTAAAAAGTCTATAACAATGATTTATTTTAATCCTATAAATAATAATCAAATTTAATTAAAAATTATAATATTCTTTTAGCCATCAATAGCATCAATGTTGCCTTCACAATAGCGGCCACAACAACAATGCCACACCCTAACCACACCCTAACCATTACACTATAGAATGAACTCAATTTAAAGTCTATAATATTAATTATTAAAGATAATTATTTTAACTTTATCAATAATGATTTATGTTGCTTGGTTAATCTTAATAATTTATATTGGAATTTTTTATTTATTCAAGGGGTAAATGCTTTTGACCGGAGCTATGAACCGGATACAACCATTCAACAATACCACCCCAACGGGCTTTGAACCTTGGTGGAAAGAACAACAATGCCAACTATAAACCATCACACCATGCCAATACCGACCAATTTATATTGGAATTCATTTTATACCAATTTAAGTATTTATCCGTTTCATTTACATTTTAAATTATAATTTTTAAAAAATATCTATTAAAATTTATAAATATAAAAATATTTATATAATATATTTTATTTTAAAACAAATATAATTATATAAAAAAGGTTATATATAGTGAATTGATATTGTTTAGGTTATTGAAGTTGTTATTTGAAGGAACAAAGTTAAAAAAATAAAATAGTAAATTTAGTTTTAGACAAAAAAAATAAAAAGTGTAATTGAATATTTTATAAATTTTTATATGTAAAATTATGTAAAAAAAATTAATTAATTTTCTAGATTAATGTTTTAGGGTTTTATATTGAGATTTTGGCTTAAATCATATATATATAGATATAGATATCTATATGTATAGTAAGATATTTGTATTAATAATTTAAATGGGGTGTAACAAGTTCAATTATTAGAAGGAACAATGTAATAAAATAAGAAAAAATATTAATGCATATGACTAAAAATAACATAACTAATATTTATAGACAAAGTTGGGGAAAACATCATAACAACAAACCACAACCAACAACGAGCTTCACAAAAAATACCTATATAATACCCATGGACCTAACAAAACACCACCTCATACATTATTAGACACACCCCACCTAACAATACTTATGCCACCCAAGATTGAATGTCATCAATTGTAAGTGTAATTTCATCAGCCCTTTCTCAAACACAACCACTATACATACCTTCACTTGCCTTGCTATCTCCTCCAAGCCTTTCAATTGTATGCCTTTAATAATATCTCTCCTTTGCATTGTCTTTGCTTCACTTTCAAGACATGGGAGTGTAAGTCCACTCACAACCTCCAACAAGCCCTTATAGTGAGAGATTACCATATGTTTGATAACCATCCTTAAATCTTGGATGAATTTAGTTAAGGTGCTATCATATTTACTTATGGTTAAAATCTCATCTCTAATAGCTTTAATATCTAGGGCTACTAACACTTCATATTTTTTTTTTAATATTTTTTTAATATTGAAAGAAGCATTCAAATTATAGAAATAAAAAAATGGATAAAACAATTGTAGGTAGATACAATTGTTGTTCTTCAAACGATAGACCTTTTAAAATACTATCTTCCCCATTAACTAATAGTTTTACAAGGCTCTCAAATTTTTTTACATTCTATATTGTTATATCCAAATTATTCTAAAATTCTACAAGGATAGAAGCATGGTACATTAATTTCTCAGCTTCAAGCAAATTCATGCCAACAATTCACCGTCGGAAAATTCACCGCCATGAAAAATTCATCTTGTGGAAAATTCACTACCGCCGATAATTCATTGCATTAACATTTTTTAATATATATTTCCAAAACCTTGATTTTTAATTTTTTTTTTTTTTTGTAAATTATTAACAGTGAATTTTCCGACAATGAATTGTTGGTGATGAATTTTCTTAGAATCCAATTTCTCATTATCTAAGATAATTTGAAAAATAAAAAATCTTTTATAGGTAGTGAAACACCACCCTTCCCTGAGTGGGTCACACAGACTATTTTGTACTTGACTATTTTGTACTTGACCCGTCATAAAATTGATCACCATGCACAACCACAAAGTTCTAAATCCCACATGCCACTTCTTAAAGAATTCGTCGAGGAGGAGAACCGCCATTATTTATAACACTAGACATACAAATGTGGAATATCATATAACTCACCTAACAACGAGAAATAAAATTCTCAAAAGCTTAGCATGTGTGAAACATCCGTTCCAAACTAGCCCTTAATATATCATAAATATAACCATAATTACCGAGCAACTCTATGACGTGACTTAAGGGGGATGATCTTCATCCAAAAGCCTAGGTACTTAATTACATCCAATTTGACAACATTTTACTTTCATTCCATTGTTTGACAATATGTTTGACTTAATTTCTCTCCTTGTAATCAAGTCAGCCATCACCAACCCACCTAATGAAGAAAAATAGATACCCTTACACTTGTCCTTATTGTTTCATATCACTTGGTGTCAATGATTTTAATGCATAGTTGTACCACATTTTTAAGGCTCTTTTGATGCACTCCTTAATCCAAGACCCCATTGACACTTTGTTTGGCCTCATCACATATTCAAAAAATCCCTAATAGGACTCATGACTTCTTAGGGTTTTGTTGAGACAGGCCACTAGATGGATGTTAGGTGGAAATTTATGACTATGGTTGATGTTGTTTGGAATGTCGAAGATGTCGGAAAAGCACGTGTGCTGTTAATTAGTTTATAGACTTCATCAGAATCGCTACCACAAAATGCTGCAACTGTCTTTCACACTAAAACCAACATTCGTCGTTTAACCATTTTCAAATACCAGGAACCTGTCTCACGCACTCCGTAAACCTCTTCACAGCCGTCAAAAAACAATTTTGAGGTAGTTGTTTCCTGTCAAATAAATCCAAATCAAATCAAATTGAATCCGATTTGCATGATGTCTTTAGATTTGCATCGATTACCTTCTATATTGATATGTCCAAATTTGATTGCATTGACTGCCACCGCCCTTAATCACCGCCCAAAGTGTACATAAACACATTGGGCTCCTAACGTCAATTAATGCCTCTACCTGTTCTTCTGGGGCCTTTGTTGCTACTTGCTCTGATGCTTGCTTCTCTATCGCTGCTGGAACTGCTGCGTCTCCTACTCTCAGTTTATCATGTTTTAGTTTTATTTCCTCTTATGGAATTCAAACAGCAAGTCGTGGTTCTCCCGCAGTTACACATTGCTATGAAATAGACTCTACGAGATGCAAATCTGAGCAGCTTCGCCACCGCATAATTTAATTTTAGCATTATTTATGTGAAAATAAATTGGGGGCAAATCCTGTGTTCATGAGAAATTCAACACTTTTCTTGACTTTGTAAGTCCACTATGAATTTGAAATTATTATTTTTGCTTGTTTCTTTTTCCCCTGTAAGAAGATACCAGGCTAAGATCTAGGGTTTGAAGCACATATTGTAAATGTTGATCATTTATAGTGGAAGCTTTCGTCGCTCATCCTTCGATCCGGAGGTAAGCTATTTTTACTTACATCTGCGTCATATTTTGGTCGAGTAAGGAGCTTTCTATTTGGATCGTGCCTGCTATTTTTATTTCCATCTCGTGCTTACTTACATAGGTGAGAGGAGAAGTGCCAGCGAAGTTATATTTCCTGCACCGCAAACCACCATGAAACATTAATCATGATGTTTTATATTTCACATCAGTTTTCACGCTCATATAATCCAACTTAACGCAAAGCTTTTGGCCCCCAAACAAATCTCAGTCTACACTCAAACGAGTACAAAATCCAACAAAGATGACCCAGATCTTGTTATTCCAAATAAGCAACAATCCCACAAATACTTAACAAAACTTGCACATACAAATGAG
>VDFB02263163.1:0-25694 GCA_007258455.2 Sequoia sempervirens | reverse complement strand
AATGGTGGCCCTATCCATCCTAGCCTCTAGTTTGCTGAATGTAGGACTCTGAAGATCAGAAAACATAAGCCATTGCTCTCTAAGAATGGTTGCCTACTTGTTGGCATACATTTTATGAAGGGCTACTATAAGCCCCTCTATCACCTCGTCATCCTCAGAAGGAAGCATTCGGCCAGGTGTAGGTACATACCACTTCGGATTAAGAGCATAGGCAAGCATATGAAGAGGGGTATTCATTGTGTTCCACCTCTTTTTCAAAATAGGCCTAATATGGTCTTCATACAAACTCATCTCAGGATCCTGTTTACTAATAGCTTGCTTCATTTGGTCAAGCATGCTATCAAAAGTCTCATATATCTCTCCCAAGGTAGGAGAGTCTGTATTTGCATACCGGATTACCGCAACAATTGGTGATATGAAAGAGCAAATATACCTACAAAAAAACAAATTAAAAATTATAACTTTTAAAATACAAAGACTAAAGTAAGTAAGTGTAACAAATTCAAAAACAATTTAAACTTTCAGATTTCTTACTCGATATTGGCCCACCAAGTTTCATTAAGTACTCTGTCTCTCACTTCCTTGCCTTCACTTGTCTTTGATAGAGTCCACCTTTTCCATTCTGCACAAACAACCATGGCTTGTAGAGCATCTTGGACCTCCAACATCCTCTCCAACAAAATATAGTAGCTAGCATATCTAGTCTCAACTGGTTTGAGGAATTCTTTCTTTGAATAAGATCGGAATAGTGCAAGTGAAGTTTGATGGTTACATGCAAACATTTGTATGTTTCTAGCCTCTACTGCTAATGTTCATGTACAGCGTTGGTCTTTACTTCTAGTCGATATCCTTCACTTAATGATGATAAATTAAATAATAGCCCAAGGCTATTTAATTTATAAGAGACATCAATTCTTGAAGAGGCACGATTTATTGGAGGTGCGATTTGTTTGTTAAAGCCGACATTATGATTAGTGAAGAGGCATGAATAATAAAGAGTTACATTTGTTATTGGAGGCCGACCTTGAAGTGACGCGATCTCATGAAGGAGGCACGATTCTTGATAAAGGCCGACTTGCTTTTGGAAAGACATGACTTCCATTCGTGGTGTATATATACTCAATGGAACTTCGTTGTTTGGCATTCATATTCAGTTCATTCGATATACTTCATCATATCATTCTTAGTGCGAATTCTATACAAGGCAAGTCGAGTTCATCATCAAGAGAAGTTCAATATTATTGTTGGCTGAGATTATCTTCATCAGATTGTCTTTTGTGTTGCATCAAATTGATGTGCATGCTATAAGCCTTCATATTGGCCTCTATTGTAAAGGAGATTCTATTATAGTTTCAATATATAAGAGATATATTGTTGTTGGGTTTTTCTCCCTCACGAGGAGGGTTTTCCCAGGGTATCTACAATTGTTGCCTTCACCCAATCTATTTTGCCAATGTCTTTCAAAGCATTATTCAAAGCATGTACGCAACATGTAGTCCAGAAAATATGTTTGTAAGCACTCTCAACCATCAAACCAGCTAGCTTACAAACACAAGTTGAATCTGTCACAACCTACACAACATTAGAAGGCCCAACCTCCTCTATGGCCTCCCTCAAAATGCCAAACTCAAAATCAGCATCCTTAAGCTTCCCAGAACAATCAATAGCTCAAAGAAAGTATGAACCAGCAGGGCATGTAACAATAACATTAATGAGTGGCCTATGTCGAATATCACTCCACCCATCCATGACAATGGAACAGCCAATCCTAATCCATGTTTGCCTCATCTCCTCCATCATCATGGTAGCTTTTGCATATTGTTTGTCAAAGACGAAGGTGTGCAATCTATGTTCTCCAGGGGGGGCATAAGAGGATCCAACTACCAATATTTCTCTCACCATTGTTTTGAAATAATGGTGACCTTGCCAAATGAAATGGAAGAGCATGTGCATAAAAGAATTTGGCCACTGCATCATCAGCTTGCTCATGTTTTTGCACATTCATTAACCCCATGATTGAAGCTTTCTCACTTGCTTTCCTCTTCCCTCTATCACAACTCTCTCCAATTGATACATTGGAAGAGGCTTGCACATCAGCTAATGACCATTTTTTATTTTGAATGGTAATCATTTGGTCCTCACTTACTCCAGCCAACTTTGCAAATAGAAGTTCTTGCTCCAATGTTATTTCCCCACAAACTCTAACACCCTTTCCACAATCACCCACTAGATGGTCTCTATAGTATAACTCCCATGGTAATTAGTTTTACAAACATGACAAAACCATTTCCTACTACCCCTTGAATTTTTCTTCTTGTTGGTGGTCACATCTGTGGCAAACTGACGCAATGGTTTCTTCTTGTTGAAAGGGCCTTTTGCAAACCTTTGAAGAATGGGTATAGGGCATGCAAAATGGTCTAAAGAAGCATGGGTTCAAATTTCGAAGGTAGAAGAAGGGTTTACTGGCATTTCTATAGCTTCATTTTCACTGTCACTACTCTCAGTCTCATGGTCACTGCCACTATTGCTATTGCTGCTCATTTTGGATGCTTTTTTTTTTGTTGAAAGCCTGAAAATTTGTAAAACTAAATATTAAAATAATAAATTATTAAAGTTTAAAACTTTAAACCCTTGCATTCTCTGTTAGTCTGAGCATAAAATTAAAAAAGCCCTATGGCTACTTTTTAATTTTATGCTAAGAATAGAATAAGGGTTTAAAACTTTAAAACTTTAAAAATTTCATTTAAAAAAAAAAAATTAAAAAGAGATTAAAAATTTAAAAACTGAAAATTGAAAAAACAAAACAAAATAATTAATTTTTAAACTCAAACTACCTGTTGCAGCTGCAAATGTAGCTGGAGATGAGCGTTGCTCCCAGTATGAGTATGCAAAATACAATATTCTTAAGTTTCAAATGGTCATCGCCTGCTTTCTCAGTCGCGTGGATGAGATGAAGGCGCCGATGGAGGCTTGCGTGGATGGAAGGTTGAGGGTTTCCAATGGTTGCCGCCTCCCTCAGACTCTCTTCGTGCCTCAGAAAGCTCCGTTCGTCACCAGATTTGAGGGTTTAAACTTCCGTTGCTGGTTGTAATGTCCGCAAAAGCTTAGAAAAATAAAAATGCGATTTCCATAAAACTTTTAATATTTCGTGGTTTCCAAACTTTAGCTCAAAGAAATAAAATATTTACATTTGGTGGCCCTACGCACAAGAAACAAAGCTTAAAAAAATTGTTTTTAATCATTTTTTTTAATTTTTTATGTTTTTTAACTTAAGCCTACGGGGGACAGCTAGGCATCAGCGTCCCCAGTCCGTACCGAGGACGGGGGACCGTTCCCAGTGTGTAGGAAATGTTTCCTAGCATTTCTAAAGGTTTTTCAATTTTCGGGGACGGCAAGGGGACGTCCCCTTTGCGTCCCCCTATCCACAGGACGGCAGGGGACAGGGACAGGGGGTTTTGGAGCAGGGGATGCATCCCCGTG
Source organism: Sequoia sempervirens (assembly GCA_007258455.2). NCBI lineage: Eukaryota > Viridiplantae > Streptophyta > Pinopsida > Cupressales > Cupressaceae > Sequoia > Sequoia sempervirens. The sequence continues at coordinate 22,214 of VDFB02263163.1, read as the reverse complement.
TAACCTTGGAAAATAGTGATTTTACACAAGAAAACTAAACAGCAAGAGTGGTGGTAAAAAATGGTGTATCTTGATGGTCCTATTCTAAACCAGTTGTGAGTCCTTTAATGCATAAGAGGACACTCCTAAAATTCCTTTAAGTAGAGGCACAAACCCAACTAAAAAGTATAAGTGTAAGAATGAAAAATTACTCTTTTTAAAAAAAAAAAAAATATTTTTAGACTGCACGAATCGGTTGAGTATCCGTCCCCCTATAAACTGCAATGTGCCTGGTAAACTATTTTCATGTGACTGGTGGCGTTGGCGCGAACGCCCTCCAGTATCACGGGTTTGGGGGGGACTAGACCTCGTGACCTCTTGCCTGCAACAAGATGTTTTAGCCAATCGAGCTAGCCCCGCCGCCCAAAAAAAATTTAAAAAAAAAAATTACTCAATTCAATTGGTTGTGAAAGGAAGAATTTATCTAGCAGAGATAAGTGTTACCATGTTAGTAACTAGTAAGCATAGCAGTGGGAGGATTGCAGCAGGACACTTTGTCTGAGCTCTTTGCATGAGAAGGTGGAATCAAGTAGTGAGGAAAATATCTGGAAAAGGAGAAGCATACCTTTCTATAAGGATTCCCATTCTAGAATCAAACATCTAGTATATGATGAAGGCTCATAAAAATCACCAAGTAACTGTTAAGAGTTTCTACCTTGAGTTCCTCAGCTAGTGTTCTCACAAAGTGATAGCACAACAGTGACAGCAGCAGATCCAAAACTATGTGCAGCAGAGAGATCAACATGGAGAGGGCATAGTTATATAGGAGAACAAGGCTCAGTCAAGTAGGGAGTCTTCTTTGAGATTAGTGCTTAGTTAACTATTTGAGACTTGAGTAGTTTGTAGATGTAACTTAGTCTCAGCTACTTTGATTGGGAGTTATCAGTTGGTAGACTAGACTGATTGGTTTGTCAAACTAGTTGATTGATCAGTCAATCTAAGTGTCACTCCAGTGAATTGTAAACAGTGCTACAAGACTTGGGCTCAGCTCAGACTCAGCAAGATGATTTTTGACCCAGATTCAGACTCAACCATGGCTTGGCATACACAAGTATGCATCAACCACATGAGCATAAAAGCAAATTTTTGCTTAAGGAAACAACATTTTTAAATATATAAATATTGTCCAATGTTTTAGGTGTAAAAAACTTGCAGATTATGCAATCCATTGCATCAAAAACAAAAATCACAATATGGAGTCATTAACTATGGTAGAGTATGGCTCAGCCCAGCATTGCTAGTTCTATTTGGAGCCATACTTTTGATCTTTTTGAAAAGTCTATGAATGCTGCTACAGCCATAGGAGCATTACTTAGGATAGAGATTGACTCAACAAACTAGGAGTATAAGTGTAATTCAATTACTTGGGATTTAATTGGGAAAAAGTTGAAAGAATACAAAAATGTTGCTTTTCCATCCAGCATGGCCCAAAATGATTTTATCTTTTGCTTTTTAGAAAAGAGCAAGGGTATGGAGGCAATGCCCCCAATACGGCCCAGGGGCAATGTAATGAGCCTTGCTCAAATCTGACCTTAAAACACTTCAATTTCTACTTTGCAATTTCGTCGAACACTTTGTATGCAATATATGAAGAAGCTGATATGTTATTTTCAGTTTGTTGTTTGGTGCAAGAACGAATGCCAATTGATTTTAAAAGCTTGAATAACTTTCTACAACTACTATGCAAGCTTCTAAATGAAATACTATGTTTTTTTCCAAATTTAAATGCATTCAAATGAAGTGCTAAGAAAATAAAATGCATCTACAGCCAAAGATGTTTTTACAAACACTTGGCTTGCAAACTCTAAATCTGATTACTAGGCTTTTTGGTTGCACAATCACAACTATTATTTGAGCAACTACTTATTATTCCTCTTCTAATACAATGCTGACATCAAATAGCCAAGACTCTTGGCAAAGTACATTGACAAAAAATTATGACAGTGGCTGATATGAATGCACACCTACAGCTGTAGCTTATAACTCATAAACACAAAGCTAAATTGAATGATAAACAAAGGGAACCTGGATGAAGTCGCCTAGCCTTGTAGATGTTGAAGCAACTCAAAATCAAGCCAAAAAGTCTCCTTAAAGACCAAATCGAACTCCTCTAATATTCGCCCCTGTTTGCTGATGTATGCAGAATTAAATCTGAACCTATTAATGCTCCAAATAACCTCTAATACGGTCATTCTGCCTCCTTGAGTCAGGCGCCATCTTCCCACATTGAAATCGAATTTTATTGATGCTTCTTTGCAAAATCAAGTTCACACCCAGCCGTCTCTGTGCAAGTCTGATTTCAAATTTTAATTAATTGGCAGCCAACACAAACCTGCTCAAACATCAAGTGCCACCAATATACTCCCATGGAGTGGGCGCACCAAGTCTAGGTGAGAATCGATGCGCCTATGAAGCTCCACAAACAAAAACAAGCCTCCAATGATGCCCCAGCTGTGACTGTAACAATATCTGATTTTATATCAAATTTCCTCAAATTAAAATCTGCCCTTCAATCACATAAATGACTTCAATAAAACTCCAATCGAATTACATCCAAAAATTGATGCTAAAAAGTCCCTCTGTTAGCAGAATCGAATTTCCCTGCCAAGCTGATAACAATCATCAGTGACTGGATTTGAATCAGAATTCAACAATAATAGCTTTGTCCTCCAAAAATGCAAACAATGAAGAATGGAGATGCCAAAATATTCTCCAATGATGCCTCCAATATCCTCAAATGAATCTTCAGCAAAATTGGCCAAAGGCCACAAATTTTGTGCAAATGAGAAGTCTGAAGTAACTCCTCTCTCAGCTGCAATAATTCAGGTGATATTTCACACCCTCAAAATTGCTATCAATAGGAAGTTTCCGTTTCCTATGATAAAAAGCTATCTGCAGAAACCCTAGGCTCCACAAGATGAAACTACAACAACAAGAACACCAAATCTGCCTACTGAGAATGAAGCCCAAGATGTCTATTTATTATTTTTCCCCAATTTCTCCAGAAGCTTCTAGAATATTATTTTATTTTATTTAAGTGACTTTATAATATATTTTAAAATCAAGTCACTTTATTAAATTAATTAAATATAAGGTCACCTTTTAATTTTCACTTTATTTGATAACCTTATAATTAATTAACTTAACACCACTTAATGATTTAATTAAAGTAACTAATTAGTCATCCTCTTGAAAAACATTATTTTGGACAACTTAATTAATTAAATTAATTAAATCAAATTACCTCCAAAAACGGGGACATTACAGTCCGCCCCTCCTGAAATTGCTTGTCCTCAAGCAATTCACCACCTGGATCCCACAAGAAGAACTACATAATGTCCCTGTCATCACCAAACAACTCCTGCAACATTTGCTCAAACTGAATCTGTCGTACCAACTCAATACCATCACCAAGTGCCGCAGAAGTATAGGCCTCAAGTGGAAGCAAGCCAAGAGACTGGTCATCCTTGCCTCCAAACTTTGCACAAGATAAAGTATCATCCAAACTATCCATCACATGCGCACCCGAATTGTGCATCCTGAATATGTCATGTACATGAGAATCAAAAATGAAGCTGTAAACATTCCTCACCATGTACACCTCTGAAATTTCCTCTATGAGTCCCGTTTGCAATCCCGATGCACTAGTAGGATCACAAATACTATCAACCATGCTCATCTCAAGACTGGAATCAAGAGAGCTATCATCATCCAAGCCATAAAGTGGATTGTCATATGACCAAGCGGCTTCCACCTCGAACAATGGATTGAGAATTATCTCATGTTTCTCGTGAATCACCTTCCCCTTCCTCTTACTGTCCAGCCCTCTGATAGAATGCAAACCTCCACCTGTAATTCCCCTCAATACATGCCTCCTACCATCAACCTCAAAAGACATTTCCATCTTAGGTACATTGAGGGTAAATACTCCCAAGTCCTGGAGCCACTTCATTCCCAAAACTATGTCCATTTCTCCTATGTTGACCACATAAAAATCCGAATGTAACTCATAGCTGTTCAATTTCAAGGTGAGATTAGCAACCTTTCTGGTGCATGCGAGAGTATATCCATCCGCAACTCGAACTCTGAATCCATCAAAATCCTCAACCTGAAGTCTGCACCGAACTACAAAATCTCCATTAATAAAGTTATGTGTCGCAACCAGTATCAAGCATAGCGATGCAACGCTGTCCATCCACTGTCCTTCTGAACCTGAATGTAGTCTCATCCCGAACATTGGCAAGAAACGCCATGGAGCAGAAGTCTTCTCATCCTAATTAAGTTCTGAAGCAACCTACTGATCCCCATCATCAGAATCGGAGTCCTCAAAGTATGCCCACATGAAACGGTTTGCCTTTCCCTTAGGCCTCAAAGGGCAATCATGATCCTTGTTGTAAGGCTCCTTGCACCAATAGCATAATTTCCTCTTCCTTAACTCATCTCGTGTCTCCTCATCCATCATAGGTGTCGATTTCTTTTTCTTGTCTGATTGTTGAGGAGTCTCATTGCTTGTTGAAGGGATTTCCTTATGCAAGCTCTTACTCTTTGGTGCTACAAACTCCATGCTCCTAGCCTTCTTCATTGCCTCCTGAAGAGTAGGAGGATCAAAGGCTTTTATCCATCCTCTCATAGGCTCCAATAAGCCCTCCGTAAATAACACCACTAGTTGTCTCTTTGAGATGTTGGGAACCATTACTGACAATCTCTGAAAGTCCCCAATGTAGTTCTCCAAACTCCCAACTTGCTTGAGTTGAGCCAAATCTTTGAAGTATGATTTTGGGTCTTTCTTGTCGAAGCGTTCCACCAATCTATCCACAAACTCCTAATAAGATGTGATCTGATTATGCTGCAATGTAACTAACCCATGATACCACCATTCGTGCGTTACACCCTCCAAATGCAAACTGGCATACTTGATGGCTTCCTCTTCTGTCATGGGTCAAAGAGCCAAGAAAATATCCAACTTATGAATCCATGATTGTGTAGTAGTCTTGCCACTTCCATCAAACATGGGCAAAATAAGTTTATTAGTAGCTTGCTTAAGATCCTTATTCCAATTCCGAGGTCTCCTCTCCTGTCGAGACCTGTAGTAGTCCATCCTCCTTTGTACAAAACGATCAAAATGCATGAGCTCCCGGGCTTCTGGTGTCAATAGTTGCCACTCATCATGAGCAGCCATATATGCATCAGCAAAGGTAGGCTCCTCAACATCTTCCACATTCTCTTTTGCAACCCGCTCTTCCCTTAAGAAGGTAGGTCATGATGGCCTATCAGCAGTACGGGAAGTGGTTCTTTGCCCTCTCCTCGATCCAGCTACACTCCTGTCCTCATCTTGATCCCTGTTATTCCTTGTTCTATTTTCCAAAATAACTCTGTTTTGTTGAATTTGCTGCTGCAAGGAAGCTGAAAATCCTTCAAATGCTTGGACCATTCTTTCCAACAATTCTTCTCCTCTATCTCTATTCCTCCTTTCATTTCTGGGAGGATCATCTTCTCTTCTTTCCTCCATAGGACCGCCAATAGCTGCTGATAATGTGTCTTGCGTTTGTTTTCTTTCTTCTCTAACTGTTTATCTTTGGTCCTGTCACTTTGTTGCATAAATGAAGACAATTTCTAACCCAAAGGATGGCAGGAAACCTGGCTCTGATACCACTGTAATGAGCCTTGCTCAAATCTGACCTTAAAACACTTCAATTTCTACTTTGCAATTTCGTCGAACACTTTGTATGCAATATATGAAGAAGCTGATATGTTATTTTCAGTTTGTTGTTTGGTGCAAGAACGAATGCCAATTGATTTTAAAAGCTTGAATAACTTTCTACAACTACTATGCAAGCTTCTAAATGAAATACTATGTTTTTTTACAAATTTAAATGCATTCAAATGAAGTGCTAAGAAAATAAAATGCATCTACAGCCAAAGACGTTTTTACAAACACTTGGCTTGCAAACTCTAAATCTGATTACAAGGCTTTTTGGTTGCACATCACAACTATTATTTGAGCAACTACTTATTACTCTCTTCTAATACAATCGCGACATCAAATAGCCAAGACTCTTGGCGAAATACGACAAAAAATGGAGTGGCTGATATGAATGCACACCTCACAGGTTGTAGCTTATATCATAAACACAAAGCTAAATTGAATGATAAACAAAGGGAACTTTGGATGGAAATTCGCCTAGCCTTGTAGATGTTGAAGCAACTCAAAATCAAGCCAAAAAGTCTCCTTAAAGACCAAATCGAACTCCTCTAATATTCGCCCCTGTTTGCTGATGTATGCAGAATTAAATCTGAACCTATTAATGCTCCAAATAACCTCTAATACGGTCATTCTGCCTCCTTGAGTCAGGCGCCATCTTCCCACATTGAAATCGAATTTTATTGATGCTTCTTTGCAAAATCAAGTTTACACCCAGCTGTCTCTGTGCAGGTCTGATTTCAAATTTTAATTAATTGGCAGCCAACACAAGCCTGCTCAAACATCAAGTGCCACCAATATACTCCCATGGTGTGGGCGCACCAAGTCTGGGTGAGAATCGATGCACCTATGAAGCTCCACAAACAAAAACAAGCCTCCAATGACGCCCCAGCTGTGACTGTAACAATATCTGATTTTATATCAAATTTCCTCAAATTAAAATCTGCCCTTCAATCACATAAATGACTTCAATAAAACTCCAATCGAATTACATCCAAAAATTGATGCTAAAAAGTCCCTCTGTTAGCAGAATCGAATTTCCCTGCCAAGCTGATAACAATCATCAGTGACTGGATTCGAATCAGAATTCAACAATAATAGCTTTGTCCTCCAAAAATGCAAACAATGAAGAATGGAGATGCCAAAATATTCTCCAATGATGCCTCCAATATCCTCAAATGAATCTTCAGCAAAATTGGCCAAAGGCCACAAATTTTGTGCAAATGAGAAGTCTGAAGTAACTCCTCTCTCAGCTGCAATAATTCAGGTGATATTTCACACCCTCAAAATTGCTATCAATAGGAAGTTTCCGTTTCCTATGATAAAAAGCAATCTGCAGAAACCCTAGGCTCCACTAGATGAAACTACAGCAACAAGAACACCAAATCTGCCTGCTGAGAATGAAGCCCAAGATGTCTATTTATTATTTTTCCCCAATTTCTCCAGAAGCTTCTAGAATATTATTTTATTTTATTTAAGTGACTTTATAATATATTTTAAAATCAAGTCACTTTATTAAATTAATTAAATATAAGGTCACCTTTTAATTTTAACTTTATTTGATAACCTTATAATTAACTTAACACCACTTAATGATTTAATTAAAGTAACTAATTAGTATATTGTGAGAAAGGGAAGGAAAAAATGAAGCTCTGCAACGGTCGGAAAGGTTTCGGCATGGGGGCAGAGGAGGTGAGGGACCCAATGCAAACAGACCAGGGAATCTTGAGCACGTTTGGAGGAAAGATCGATGGGCCCATCCAATGTCTATGGCTTCGAATGGTCGCTTTCAGGAGGGCCCAAGTCACGGGCAATTTTCACAAAAAGCCGCAGGCCATACAAGGGGAAGTCGTAAGTATGGTCAGTACTGTAATGAAGAATTTCGCAGACCTAGGCAACAGCAGGATGTAAAAATGGGTCAAACTGCTCCTTCGCGCTCGGACAGAAATGTCTCTCGAAAGCTTTCCAATTCTAGGTATGGAAAAAGGGAAATGGAATGGAGGAAAAAAAGCTGCCCGCAACAAAGGAATGGGAGGAAGTACTGGAAGACAAGTCGAAGGGGGGAAAAGGGACTCTTGGCTCTTCCTGGCCCAAAGAAACAAAAAGCGGCAGAATCAGAGTGGTACTCAGTTCCTCGAAAATGCAAGCTGAAGTTTTGCGGTTGGAACAGTTAGGTTTGTTTGGTAAATGGTTTGGAAAGTCTCTCAACTGGGAATACTTAGAGAAGTGGTGGAAAGAAAGATGGGGTTCGGATTTACACTTCAAAATGCTTCAAAATGATTTCTTTATGGTAATATGCCCTACCAGAAAAATAAGAGACCAGATTGTTCGCGGGGTCTGGGTTTTAGATGGCTGCGGTTTCTACCTAAGGAATTGGTCAGTGGGTTTTGATCCATTGACACATGTGATGGAAATTCATCAAGATTGGTACAGTCTACCAAATCTTCCTCTAGAATATTGGGCTCCACCTATTCTTGAGGAAATAGGGAATCAGTTGGGTACCTTTGTCTGTGCTGAAGAAAGGAAACTTGCCAGGAAAAATCAAACATACGTGCGCATTTGCGTGGAGAACAATGCAGAAAGAACGATCTGGAGTGAGATAGAACTGATAACGGATTATGGGACGAGGATTCAAAAGCTAGAACGGGATTCTTTAATGCATAACAACTTGGTTCGCACACTAGCATGCAGGGCTAGCAACAAAGAGGCAGGAAAATCGGTTTCGATGGAAACCCCTACTCCCGTAGTGAATCTTCGAACATCTGCTCGGGTCCATGATGAAACCCTAATCTCGTCAAAGGGTGCTTTCGAAAAGCAGAAGTATTTAAACGCTCGGACTTCTCCTGAAGCAAATGAGGAATCAACGCATCCGGTCACTTTGGATGGTGTTTCTCCTAAGGGGCTTTCGATTCCCTCTTTGGAGGAGTGTGATGCCAATCTGGAGTTCCAGGAAGCTCCGAAGGGGAGGGAGCTGCAGTTTGGGGAACTTGAAGATAAAATCTCTGAGACCCTAGAAATCGTGGGGGATAGTTGTCTGAATGTTGAGCTAGATTCATTGATAGAAGTCGGAAAAGAATTAGTGGAACTTGCAGAGGCGGCTAAAATGAAGTCTGCGTCATTGGAGGACGGATTCTACCTAGATGGGACAGAGGATAACTGGGAGCCAGACGACCGAGCAATGTCAGAATTGTTGAGTCCACAATCCGGGAAAAAACGGAAGTTGACAGAGGAACTTCAGGAGGCGAAATCGCGTTTAGGCATCCACAGACGGGATATCCTCAAATTAACTCCTGATTGTGGAGAACAAAAAAAGCGGGGTAGGATTCCTAACCAGGAGAAGAGAAAACAGGACGGAGAAGCAACGGGCCAACAAAAAATTGATACTATGATTAAAGTAGGGAAGGGTGATGCCCTTCCTGAACAACAATGAAAATCCTAACTTGGAATGTTAGGGGCTTACACGCCCCTAACAAGTGGAGCCTCATTAGGCGCCACATTGAAGTATGTCAAGCAGAAATTTGTCTGCTCCAAGAAACTAAATTAGGTGGTTCAGCATTGGAGATCTTTGGCAGGAAGCTGAAGTTTTGGAAATGGGCAAGGTCGGAGGCGGAAGGGGCTTCCGGTGGCTTGCTAATCATTTGGAAACCGCAGACAATCCTAATAGAAGTATTGAATTCAAGCCGTCATTGGCTGGTTTGTAAGGTACGAAGCTTAATCTCGAATCTTCATTTCAATTTAATAAATGTGTATGGACCCATGCTGTGTGTTCAAAAAAGAGTAGTATGGCTAGAACTGGATGGTATTTTGCAAAACCTACATCACGAACCCACCATTCTTGGGGGTGACTTTAATGCCATTCTTAGAATGGAGGATAAGAAAGGGGGGTTTGGCAAAGTCCCGCAGTCTCAAAAGGAATTTTGTAGTTTTGTGGAGAGAAATTCTTTATTTGAAATCCCTATAAGCAATGGCAATTTCACATGGACAAATCGTAGAAAAGGGTTTGGAAGTATTGCGGAAAAATTAGATCGCTTCTTTTTCAAAGGAAATATGAGCCTCTTTCCTTTTTCTTTAAAAAGCAAAATAAATTCTGGTATGGGCTCGGATCATCTCCCTGTTCAACTGACCTTTGAGGGGGATAAGGGTCCGGTCAGATGTCCATTTAAATTCGAAATGATGTGGTTTAAGGACACTCAAGTGCTTGTGTTACTCGAACAATGGTGGAATGAATGCCCAAGAGTGGGTTCAAGTCTTTTTAATGTGGTCACCAAGTTAAAATACCTCAAGCAACGATTAAAGCAATGGAATAAAGCTTGCTTTAAAAATATCTTCGAAGAGAAAGTGCAAACCGAGGCAGAATTAACCTCTTTAGCAGAAAAAATTATGAAGAATGGAATGAGTGAATCTTGTTTCATGAAAGAAAAGGCTCTGATTAGTAAGCTTAATGACTTACTTACCAAAGAAGAAATATTTTGGAGACAAAAATCCAGAGAAGTTTGGCTAAAATCAGGTGATAGGAATTCGAAATTTTTTCACAATTCCACCAAAGCAAGAAGGGAATTCAACAGAATTTCTTGCATAAGAGGGGGAGATGGCAGGCTGTTAGAAGACTTGGATGACATTAAGGTTTCGGCAGTAATTTACTTTCAGAATCTGTTGAATGACTGGGAAGGTTCAAATTGGCAAGCTCAAAATACTTTTATGCAATATATACCAAAATTGGTCTCTCAAGCCCAAACAAACGCATTGAATGCAAAAATTTCTGAAGAGGAAGTGAAAGAGGCAATCTTTGGGATGCAGCCAGAAAAATCTCCTGGTCCGGATGGTTTTGCAGCTGGTTTCTTTCAGAAATGTTGGCACTTTTTGGGAAAGGAGATTTGGGAAGCCATTGAAGACTCCAGACTGAACAAAAGGGTTTTAAAGGAAGCAAACAACACTCTCTTAGCTCTGATTCCTAAAAAAGAGAAACCAGAACACTGGGAAGACTTTCGCCCAATATCATTATGCAACACAATTTATAAAATTTTAGCTAAAGTTGTTGCCAACAGATTGAAGAAAATTCTCCCCTCTATTATCTCTGAGGAACAAACAGGCTTTGTCCCAGATCGCTCAATTCTTGATGGAATTATCATTTCCCATGAAGTTATTCACTCAATTCAAAAAATGAACAAATCGGCTATGTTATTGAAATTAGACATCAGGAAAGCCTACGATCGAGTAAACTGGAGATTTCTTTTTAAAGTTATGGAAGCCTTTGGCTTTCAAAAGGACTAGCTAGATTGGATCTTCGGCTGGGTTGCTTGCCCGAGATATTCAGTATTGGTAAATGGTTCCCCGGAGGGATACTTCACAGCCTCAAGAGGTTTGAGACAGGGGGATCTGTTATCCCCATTTCTTTTCATAATCATGGCCGAAGCCTTAGGGAGATCGATTGAAAATGCAAAGGTGTCTGGTTGGGTTCACGGTCTGCAAGTAACTAGTAGTCTTCCCAATATCACTCATCAACAATTTGCGGACGACACAATGCTTTTTGGTGAAGCATCAGCAAAGGAGGCGAAAAGCTATAAAAAATTGCTTGAAAATTATTCTAAGGCTTCTAGGCAAGAAGTAAGTAAGGCCAAATCTGAAGTTTTTTTCTTCAACACAAACTGTCCCAGTGAGGTCCAAATTATTCAAATTCTTGGTTTCAAAATGGGACAACTACCATGCAAATTTTTAGGTCTCCCTTTGGATAAAGGTATCAAAAGCAATAGTGCATGGAGTTCAATGGTTAATAGATGCAAAGATAAAATTTCTTCATGGAAGAATAGATGGCTCTCTTGGGCAGGCAGACTCACTTTGTTGAAATCAATAATATCTGCCCTCCCTATTTACATGTTGTCTTGCCTTCAATTATCCAGTGGTGGGAACAAAGATTTAAACAAGGTAATGAAAGATTTCTTTTGGAAAGGCAACTCAGATCAAAAAAAAATTCCTCTCATAAATTGGCAGAAGGTGTGTGAAAAACGTGAAAATGACGGGACGGGTTTGAGAGATGTTTCAAGGAAAAATAAGGCTTTGGGGGAAAAACTTGCTTGGATTATCTATTCCAGACCTAATCTAAAGTGGGTTAAGATTGTCAGAGCAAAATACTCGGTTGAGGATCCAAACTATTTTCTAGCTGCAAAAACTCTCCCCTCTGGTTCCCGGATTTGGAACTTTATCAATCACTGCAGAGAACTGATTTCGGACTTCCTCACTTGGGAGGTGAAGGATGGGAAGGAGGCGTTATTCTGGGAGGACTCGTGGGAAGGCCACTCTGCTTTAGCAAAAATCCCTGAACTGTCTAAAATAATGGAGAAGACCAAGCAAATGTGGGGTTCGAAAGTTAGGGATTATATAGATGTTGCGGAGGATGCAGAGGATGGTATCCTGAAGTGGAAATCGGTGAGAAGCTTAAATTTGGGTGATCAAGAGATTAATTTTTTTGAGAGGGAGATGGCCAAGCGAAGAATTTGGTACAGAACGGGAGAAGATAGACTGAGGTGGGATGCTGCTCCAAATGGGGTGTACTCGGCCAAGTTTGGATACAATGCGTTATTAGTCTCAAATGAATCAAAATCAGAATTACCCCACAATCTTTGCTGGAGCAAGGCATGTTTACCGAAAGCAGGGATTTTCACTTGGGCAGCCGCGCAGGGCAGAATTCTTACAGGTGACAGGTTTATTAAATTGGGTTATCATGGTCCAACCAGATGTCCTCTGTGCCAGGAGGCAGAGGAAACTGTGAATCACTTACTTTTGAATTGCACATATACTCAACAGTTGTGGTGCTGGTTACGGTCTAAATTAAGATGGTCTGCTGCTCTGCCAGGCACCCTCTTGGGTTGTTTAAATTCTTGGCCAGGCTATGACCACTCCTACATCTTTGGAGACCTCTGGAAAATGAGCCCTTCAATTCTTTTATGGGAAGTCTAGAAGGAAAGAAACATACGTCTTTTTCAGGATAGAGAGTTGTCCATCCCAAGGCTACAGTGCAAGATTGAGGCTTGCATTGTAGAACTGTTCAATTCTCAATTGCAGGAGAAAAACAAGAAGCTTAATTTCACCAAATGGGATGCATGGATTATGAAACAATGGTTTGGCATCAAATCTCCCCCATTGGAATGTTCAGGCAAAGCTGCTTCAGCTGAACAACGCAACAACACAAAGTGGATTCCCCCGGATTCAGGGTGGGCCAAATTAAACTTTGACGGTGCTTCTAAAGGGAATCCGGGTCCGTCCGGAGCTGGTTGCATAATAAGGACGTGTAATGGCACAGTCTTGGGGAAATTAGCTCAGCCTCTTGTAGATGGAACGAATAATGCTGCAGAATTTCAAGCTCTGATTCTTGGTCTCAATTTAAGCAAAGAATTAGGCATTCAAAACTTGGTCATTGAAGGGGATTCAACAGTAGTCATAAATGCTCTAAGGACAAGGCAGATTCACAATTGGAAATTGGGAGTTTTTTTGGAAGCGGCTTTGAAACAGTTAAACAACTTTGAGCAAGTAATGTTAAACCACACTCTTAGGGAAGGTAATTCTGAAGCAGATCAACTGTCTAATTTGGGAGTATCTGGTCCTGGCTTCAAAGAGTGTCCGAGTATGTAATACATTGTGGGTGGATGGGTGGGCTCCTCCTCGCCCCTCACACAGGCGTTTGGTCGTCCAGGGTGGACGTGAGGTGGCGGACGGGACGGACAGGTAGAAGCGGGTTTTGGCTTGTTTCAGTCACATCAACCTATCTAAGTTGGCCGAATACGGCGCTCCTTGCTTGGTGTACCGGCTAAATCGTAAATTCTAGAGTTGGCGCAGAGGCATGTTGGGCTCAGTTCCCACGGTGTCGCTTGGGTGACACGTTGGGCTCGGCTATCTTTGTTCCACCCGCGGACGTGCTGAGTGGAATTGGCCATTAATTGCATTGATCATGAATCTTAGTTGGATGGACGGAGGCGGCTTTCTTCTCATGCCAAGGACAGATTTGTTTCTCCATAATCTTCTTCCGTATACGTGATCCACCGGATCATTATTCGGGGCTTTTATTATGTTTATGTTGCCCATTTCTAAGCATGGGCACAGCATTTGGTTGTTGTTTTTGTTTGTTTCTTCTGTTGCAGGGTGCGTTTGGAAAATTCCTGTCAATGGAGAAACAGTCGCGGTCGAAGTTTACTATCCTCATTTCGTCGGAAGGGCTGGAATCCTTCGGTGTGGATACTCCCGTATCATTAATCGCAATGGAGAGGCAAATTGCATTTCGCGAGATCACGGACCAGCGTCTAAAGCGCATCTTGCTCGTGGATGACCCGACGACGCTTGCGGCAGTGAAGATGGTCCTGGGTAAAGGTCACCTTGACAGGAAGGAATTTTCCCTCGACAATACTCAAATTTCATCTCGGTTTCTCGCCGTACTCCTGGATCTAGGTACTCTGAAGCCAGTGGCCAGGGACTTGGTGGTCCGAATGTTTCAGAAGGATTTACTGGGCGGTCTCGAAATTACTCTGAAGGCGGCTTTTAGTGGTAAGGGCATCCTGCGCCCTGCAGACCTCACTTCCCTTAGGGATTCCGATGAAGCAGTCAAGGTGTATCCGTTTCTTCTAGATCTCAAAGGACCTGCTTTATCACATCACCAAAAACTCGCCGATGTGGCCGTGGAGTTTCTGAAAAGAAAATTGAAAATTGTGTCGGTGGAAGGGACGGACTGGGTCGAAGGTTTCATTTGCTTTGCAGAGGTTAACGGATTCTGGTGATTTAGTCGGGTATTGCAGTAGCTGTATGGTTTTGCTAGCTCTTGTTTTAGTATTCTCTGCTTTCTTGAACTTGAGATTCAGTTTTTGGCTGTGGTGGTGGTTAGGTCTATGTTTGTTTCTCCTTCGTATCGCTTCTTTTATGTTTTAAACTGTATGAAGCTTATCCTTGTTAGCTCCTTTTTGGTTGTTTGATGGTCTTCATTGAAAATCTCCTGCTTAGCAGACGTTTGTAAAGCTCTTTTACTATCTATGAAAATATCGCCTTACGGATCAAAAATATATATATATATATATTTATATATTTATATATATGTATATAAATATATATATTTATATATATATGTATATAAATATATATATATATATATGTATATAAATATATATATATATATGTATATAACAAATATATATATTTGTATGTATATAAATAAATATATATATTTATATATGTATATAAATATATATATATATATATATATATATATATATATATATATATATATATATATATATATATATATATATATTTATATATATATGTATAAATAAATATATATATATATATATATAAATATATATGTATAAATATATATATATATGTATAAATATGTATAAATATATATGTATAAATATATATATATATATATATATGTATAAATATATATATATATATATATATATATATGTATAAATATATATATATATATATGCACAAACATTAAGAATTAATTATATATCATAGAAATGGAACGATAAAATATAGAACCTAAAATATAAAATATAGAAGAATAAAGATGCATATTTTTAAAATGTGGTGGTAAGTAATTTAAATAATATAATTTGTAAATTTTCTATTTATATAGGATCAATTCAATATTCTAATTTAAACATATTTAGAATAATTGCAAATTTTGGTTAACATAAGTTTATTCATAATTATTGTATACTATATAATAAATTTAATATTTATTAATATTTGCACAAATTGATTAATGAGTTAATACAACACACAAAAAATCATTATTAACTTTACAATGAGCATCTTTAGAAAGAGATGTACGAAATAAGTGTCTTTATTTATTATAGAGAGATTATACATAGATAGGTATAGCTTGGTTATAAAATGACAAAATAGTAACTTATTTGTTTACTTGAGGTTACATAGTAACAAAATAGTAACATCCTTGTTTACATAGTAAAAAGAAATAATTGTTTCACATATTTTGCAAATGCATCTCATAAGCATGGATGATAGAAGAGGTTGCTTCAATTTTGTAGTGTTGCTTATAGTAAACCTCCCTAAGGTACATAAACCCTCAAGTTTTATGTAACTATCTTGAAATGTTGTCAACGTTTCTTGAAGTTTTTTGATATCCATTGCTTCGACAAGAGGGGTTGTTTCACATGTAAGTTTGAACTTGCGTACAACTGCATGGCAATTGTTTGTAATATGTGAAGAAAGATTTTGAACATCAGTTCCAAGGCATTCTGATTTATTGACAGATGGGTATTCTTTGGTAGCATGGTTGTAGAATCTATTGGTATGAAGGGGGTATGTGTACTTTTGGTTGTATCTTCACTAGAGGTTGGAATGATGACATTATTATTTGCATGATTAGCCATTTCCTAAGACAAAAATGAATACATAAAAGGTATAAGAATAAATCAAGACGTAATTATAAGAGGTGTAACATAAAAAATTATTAATTCAAATTGAGTCAAAAGTAAAAACATGTTAATTCACATTTTAGCAAAAGAAAGATCGTTATAAATTGAAATACCTATAATTAAATTTATGTATTAATGTAATGAAAAACTAATAAATAAATAATTAAAATATTTAAATAAATAGATTTTTTAGTAAATTACTATAATTATTTCAAAGTAAATTTAAAAATTGTGACTTTTTTGAAATTTAAATATAAATATAACTATTTAGACCAAGCAATCATAATATTATTTTAAAATAAATTTACATTATATAAAATATAGTACATAATATATTTTAAAAATTAATAATAAGCAGTAAACTTATTATTAAGCTTCATAATTTAAATTGTGTGTATATTAATAGTTATTATAAAGTATATTAAGAATGATATGACCTTGGTAGATGTGCAGGAAAGAATTACTACAGATAAGGCAAAAACGGATGACATAATTGTAAAATCTAGAAAAAGTGAAAGAGATGTAAGCATACTCGATGTTGGAAATGAAAATAGAAGGGACACTCCTAGTGAAAATGGAAGAGTGAAATATCTAAATGCAATTCATTCAAAAAATAATGCTTCCAGAGATCTTGAAAACATTATAGAGATGATAGGAACTACATCTATAGTGTACAATAAAGACTGTAATACTAAGAAAGTAAAATCCTCAAAGAATATCCCATCCAAAATAAACCAAGAGAGGACTACAAAGGTTGTGGAAAGAGGGATGGATGAAGTGGTTGCAAAAGGTAGTAAGTCTGAGAAAAATGCAAGGTATAAAGGAAAGAAACAAAAAGATAAATTGGACTCTAATAACATGTCTTATGTGAAGAAATCTCTAGCCTGAAAATAAGAAAGTCGCTTCTCAAAAAATATTGCCAAGAGTTGTGGCCATAATCCAAAGAAAACAATGAGCTCTTCTACTGTAGGTACAATTCAATCTTCAGAAAAGAAGGAAGAGATTGATTGGGTCACTGACAATGATCGGTCTTAAGGTTCAGACGAACTTAATGGAAAAAAGGGAAAATTTTGTTAGTTGTCACAATCAAAAGAAGATTGTTAATGATGTCTATTTAGATAGTCAACATGCAAAAGGGGAACATGGAATTGATTGTAATCTTGTGAAACCTCAAATGGTGAGGAGAACTCATGATGGAGTAGTTATGAATAGGGTAATAGGTATAAACACCATCAGTCCAAAAACAAAGACTGTAAAGTAAACTAAGGTTGAGAATCATTGTAAGAAGAAGTGTATATCTCTTTTTAGAAGTACTAGTGATGTGAGTACAGACAGAGACAACGGATCTAATTCCTACATGGGGAGCTCATCTTCAAAGAGGCCTTCTAGAAACTCTTCAGATTCATTTGATTTGGATATAGGAATCAGAGACAAAATATCAAATATCCAGTCAATAAAACCTCAGACACAATGGGAACCTTCAACAAGTGGTAGGAATTTTTATATGAACGGAGCAAAATAGAAACTAATAAAATGCTACATAATTCATAATATTTCAGTATTATAAATTTTGACTTATGGTTTAGGTTATTTATGTCTTTCATTTTTAATTTTTTTGGTATTCTTTTTGTTTATTAATAACATTCAGCAAATCCTTGTTGTGTGTTCTCAAGAAGGACCTTTTGATATTGAATAAGTAATAACTGATTGCTTCATGGGAGAATCCAAAGGAGGACTAGTACCAGAACCGCTTTGTGTTGAGTATGTAGCAGGTTTCTGGAGTCCAGTATGACAATGTAATTTCTAAATAGTATTCAGTACTAGCAAACTGGTATACTTGCAAATTTACTTCTATTTGGTATATAGAGGTCTTTGGGTAAGTAAATGTTGTTTTCTCTAGATCCTTAATTTGGAAAAATAGGAGATTAAATTGGATTCAATTATATTATTTTACTAAGTTTTAAAGTATTAGTATTTACTATAATGGCATTGTTATAAGCCTAAATCACTTATGGTGAGGAATCACTTGGAAAGGAATATCAAATTCCATAATTCAAACACTTGGTGAGTACTTAGAATCAATGCACTTTGTATTCTCTTGACTCCAAAGCAAACAAGTAGCCCCATCTGGTAGAAGCTTCATATTTTCTAGCTTCAATGGCCATCATGTGTGTGTCCCACTTTAGGAAAAATATGGATATCAATATCTTGAATGATTTCTTTTGAACTTGATCGAGGCGCTCCCACTATATTATTCAAATATTCAATTGAATCCACTGCAAAAGAAAGTCACAGGTTGCTGGTAAGGATATGCTGCTATTGCTCATGTTGTATGGTTTGAAATTTAAAATGGACAACCAGATTGAAAGTAGTGAATCAGAACAATGTGGAGGCTAGATTGAAAGTGAAGAACTAGATCAGATCAAAAGTAGAGAACCAAATCAATATGGATGGTGAAGTGCCTTACTGGTTGGATTTTTTCACCCTAGATGGTTAGCATTCTCTCTAACCCATGAATGATTTAATATTTATCCCGTTTATAGCTTGATTCACCATTTCAAGGTCCAAATTTAGTTGATTTATGGTCATCTAATTAGAAAGAAGCTAGGGGTAAAATGATCTTTCCACTCTAAACAGAGTGCAAAAGGCAGAAGCTACTACCTTTTTGGGAAAAAATACGACCTTTCAAATTGCAACCATATCATGTAAATGGAATAGTTGATGTCCCAGCCATAACTCAAAATAGTTGATATCATTGTCGAGCAAGTGGGTTGAATGTAGATTACCTACCTCAAAGCTAGTCCAAAAAATTGATGAAAGTTGTCATTTTCATGTCACTTTCTAATTCATCTCACACTTGCTAAAATTTTTGTAGTAACACAATCTAAATACATAGAAAGTAAACCCATAAAAGATTGTAGTAAATAGTCTAAATACACATAAAGTAAACCCAGAAAAAATTGTAAGAGCAAATGTATCTATTTTGGCATTGAAATATATGAGAATGTATGCGAAGGAGACATGTGATGAACAAAAAGAGCAAATAAGTGCAATGGAACAAGAAGTAGACTTTTCAATAGGATTTGATTAAGTTGCTATCACCAATTGATTACATTCGCAAATTCTTCAACCAGTGATGGTCAACAAATCAGTTGTTTTACTCAATCTAAAAAGGTCGATTGCTTAAGTTCTTCAAGTGTCATCTCTTTCTCGTTCAATGATAACCCCGAAAATGGCTACAAGCTCTTATGAGAGATGAAAGGACTCTGGGATGCTTTGGATCTTTCAAATGTGCGGAGATAGAAAGGAGAGAAAAGTGATGGAGATCAACTTTGTATCTTGTTTAGACATATCCATCTCTTCATGGCATTTAGTCCCAATACTATTATTGTTGTTGTCTCTACAACTACAATTCGCATTAGGAAACTTCTCTCTATTTGGACCCGCTAAAAAATCAGAATTACAGGAACAAGTGCAATAAATGTGAGCTCCCCCTTCCCTCTGTCGCCTCTTTTTTATTTTAGTAAACTGTATGATCATGTTTAACTGAATTCTTTCCTACATGTTTTCTAAATCATTTAGTGGGATACCTAATCGTGTGTTTATCACAGGAAATTTCATGTTTTATTCATTTGGTAGGTCTCTATAAATAATTGAATGATGTATATTTTATCGCTAAATAGATTTATTAGAAACAACATACTAAAAAATAACTAATAATAGACATTTTTTTTAGTATGTTGTTTCTTTGTTTTCTTCATTTCTTCATTTTTACTTGGTTTTTTTATTGTTTCCCTATTTTAATAAGTTTTATTAGATGTTAAAAAAAGGCTATTATTAGTTTATTTTAGTTTTTTTCATAAGCTTTCTTGCTATATATCTTTGTATTGAGCTCTCTTAATAGCTACTTTGTTTTTCAAAGAATTCTACAAAGTTTTTTTTCTATGTACAAGAGTTTGTAAGTTTTTTTAATTTGCTATTTTTTTTGTGGGTTGCTCACTTCCTTGCAAATATGATAGTTCATTTTGATAAATTATTTTCTATATGAAACAAACCTATCTTATGAATAACCCTATTTATGGATCCTTTTGTATTGTGTTATGTTAAGAAATTGCGGCTAGTTGCTCTGAATTTTAAGATAAAGTTGCTTCAAGATTCTTATCAAATTGTTAGCTTTCTTCCTATTGTCTCAATCTACTCATCATTGTTCAATTTCTTTTTGGAAGCCTTGTTTGTGCTTTCACATCATATAGGTGCATTACTTTTGGCTACAATTTCCTATATTTTTGTCATTTAAATAGTATTGTTTAATGTTTCAATGTATTTCCACCAGAAAAAATAGGATAAAAATATCTTGTTGTGGTCAACCTCCCATGCTTTAGTAATTTAATGTTTACTCAACCTCCATCTAGAACAAAGCTCTTAGCTAGCATATGAATAAACCTTTGACCGCAACCAAGAAGACTAGATCATGAGTTCAATTTCCATTCAACAATTCTCTATCTTTCATTATTGACTGTTTTTTATTCCTCGCTTCTAACTAGTGATACCCTTCCATTTGTGTTTTTCTTTTTATATAGAAAAATGGATGCCAAAGACTTTATGTTTATTATTTTCTTTGTGAATTCATTCTACAACATATTATAACAATCCACAAGATGTCACATATATTGTACAAAGAATAATATTAGGAAAAAAGGTAGGAAGTGTAAAATACCTAGATTTCGTATAATTCTATGAAACAACAACTATTGCCTTATGTCTTATGTTGAAGTCTTCTACAACTCCTTTGAAGTTGTCCTTGAAACTCTGTTAATTTGTTAGTTTATTATGAAGATTGTTAATTTGTTTAGTTTTTTGTGAATAAAAAAAATAGGCCAACAATATGTAAAAATCCTACAGAGAGCCAAGTCTCAAAAGGACTAACAATTCCTAACCATGTCAATCAAATGTAGACTTTATTAATACAACTGACTCAAAAAAATAGTTAGTTTTGCTAATAGTTTGGCTGACAATAGGATAGATTAAACCATACCCAATAAAAATTGCAACAACTATAATCAAAAGAACAAATCATGGTGGAATCATATTGCAGAGATGACCACCAAGAAGACCAAGAAGACTAAGATAATACCCAAGTACAGTTTTCAATGTGTGTGATTGCAAGAAAAAATTATATGGTTTAACCTTATTAGGCAATTCTATAGTGGAGTGAAACCCAATCTGTGATTATCTTACAATACAATGTTCCCATGACCTCACTATTAAACAAACATACTAGTGTAAAAGGAGTGCATTTACCTAGATAAAAATGTCTAAATTGAAGCTTAGGAAATTTATTATTTCCAAGTAGAAATAGAAAATTGTGCCCATGTAAGATGGGCATTTATTTTTTGGTAAAAGTAAAATCAAATTGCTTGAAGGATATTCTAGATCCATGCAAAAACAATAAACAACATGCCTGTTGTTTAGTTTCAACCGATTTATTTGCCTCAATTCATTTTGTGTTTATCAAATTCTATATTATCAATGAAGAAAACACAACCAATTCCTATAAGATTTTACAAAAATGACCCTTTTTCTGACACAAAATTATTCCTCTACCAGCCCGATAAATCTATTTAGCGATAAAATATACATCATTCAATTATTTATAGAGACCTGCCAAATGAATTAAAAATAGAAATTGCATGTGATAAAAACACGACCAGGTATCCCACTAAATGATTTAGAAAACATATAGGAAAGAATTCAATTAAATATGATCATACGGTTTACTAAAATAAAAAAGAGGCAAAAGAGGGAAGGGGGAGCTCACATTTATCACACTTGTTCCCGTAATTTTAGTTTTTTAGCAAGTCCAAATAGATAGAAGCCGCCTAATGCAAATCGTAGTTGCAGAGACAACAACAATAATAGTATTAGGACTAAATGCCACGAAGACATGGATTTGTGTAAAGAAGATAAAAAGTTGATCTTCATCACTTTTCTCTCCTTTCTATCTCTGTACTTTTGAAAGATCTGAAGCATCCCAGAGTCCTTTC
>VDFB02263162.1:0-47629 GCA_007258455.2 Sequoia sempervirens | reverse complement strand
TATTCTATAATATAACTCTCACCACTAGTATCCATAGATTTCCCAAGTTCTATACACTAAAAAAAAGAGATAAGGAAACATCCATGTTGTCACCAAAGAAAATTGAGAAAAACATGACCAAAGATGTAGTGATAACCATAGATCCACAAAAAACCCCAACTCTAATGTAATGTGAAAACAAACATCGAGGAATAAGAACAAGACCAAACAAAGAACTTGCAAATCAAAGCATGTAGCATGCCATTCTACACACACCTATAAATTATCCCTGTGTTAAGTATGATATCCTTTATAAGACACCAAAAAGAATAACATAATCCATATCTATCCATCACCAAGATTTATGCATCTCAAACCAAAGTAAGATCAACCCAAATAATATATTCCCAAATTAGGAAATCAACCCAATAACACCTCCTAAACTCATCATCAATGAATGATGCCATAAATCATATCATATATGCACTTGAGGAGATAAACATGCTAATTATCCCTCAAGTAAACTCTCTAGATCTAAATAAAAATATCTCAAGATACATAAATATGAGAAGAAAAATCATAAAATAAAATGCATCTAAAAATAGATTGGGAAAATATCTTTCAATGACTATTTGTCAAGTAGACTGAGAGTGGGGAATGAGAATTCTCCTTCAAGATAACCAAGTCATCATGACTCACTCCAAGGATAATATTCTCTATGTCTTTAATGAATTCATGCTCATATCCAAGTGTAGGCTCCTCAGTATTTCTATTCAAACCTCATTATGGAGTAATCATCTCAACACATGTATCTAATCAATAAAAGATCTCCTAGCCTCACCAAAGTATCAAAGTATCTACGAGAGACTATAAATGATCTTGATATATGCTAAGATCTAGATGAAACATAACACTATCATGAAGCTCTCAATAAAATAACCAATGTGGTCAATACCAAGATAACCAACAAGATCAATGTTAAATCTCCAACCATGGAATCAAGAACTAACTCATGCCAGCATGATCTAACATCTCCTCAAAAGAATATCATATGCTCCAATGAACATATCATGATCCCAAGAGCTCATGTATCACGTAAAAAATCTAATATACAATCAAGAGTAAACCATGACAAAATAAAAACCATCCTATAATCAAGGATCAAATGTCAAATGAAAAAGAACAGCTAACACCTCAACTAAAGACTCCATGAGTACTCCATGGTACCAAGATATCAAAATCTCCAAATCACATGCATATAACCATCTCATATCAGTGGAACCCAAGATTCCAATGAAATCTAACTACATAGGAAACATAATGCAAGAGCTCCTCTATGAAACCAACAACCACTGTACAAGATCATCCATCACCAAATGGTAAATCCATATCATCACCAAAAGCTCCCATTGAACCATGATACCAAGCTACACATGGAATCATGATGAAAAACTACCAATTGAAGATCATCCATGGCTTAAACACAATTAAAAATCAACACCAAGAGCTCACAAAAGGTAGATTACAACTACAATCTCCAAACCAAGAATATATATCATCACAAAACCATCACTATCAAAACCTTTCACTAAATAGCATAATCAAGTTATCCATGACATTGTGATAACCATCTCCTAATTGAAGATCAACCAATGGCCCTCACACAATGAAAAAACTCAATTACAAAACTAGGAGCTCCCAAAAAGAAAAGTAAAATCATGATCCTTAGATCAAGAAGATACACTACCAAAATAAATCAAGAATCAATCCAACATCACCAACAATGCACTTGCAAAGATACTTATTTCATTTCAAAGTCGCAAGGAACAAGGAACATTGATGAAACCATGATCACAACAAAATTTACTAGCATCAAACTCCCACTATGTCACACATGTCTACATCACATAGTCAACATGCATAGGTCCCACATCATGGTTGTACTAGGTAATACCATCTCTCCACCTTATAATGAAAAAAAAACCAATAAAACATGTGATTAAACTAAACCACAAATCAAAATTTGTATCAACACTAAAACATTTAAGGGTATAAACAACCCACATCCATTGTTGCAAGTATGGGAAAGATTGGTGGTGTTGTCATTAATGTTGTCATTGATGTCAACACAATTCAGTATGCTACAAAATGTACATGTATAGTTGAGATGCTTTAGAGATGTTGTGAGTACATGGAGATATCTTTATGATGTTGCAAATGTGTTGAATTGATGAGTTTCCAAGTGATTTTGAAAAAAAAATTAATAAAGAGAGAAGTCAGAGTGATGAATGTGTTCAAAATGTGCTCTGGTATGTGCTCCGCATTTCTCTTGTGTTGATCCTATGCTTGTGTGGATTTGAAAGTTTCTAATGGTGATCTAGTGGTGATATCTTCTGAGTTGTAGTTTTTGGTTTGATGGTATGTGAAAGTTATGCTCACTAGTGTGTGAATTGTTCTGCAGAGTTGGTCTTCTATGGACTAGGAGAAATGTTTCTGCTCCACAGTCCTCTATTGTTCTATTTCAAATCTTATGGATATGGAATATTTCTTTTATTGGTGTTCTCTTGGTTCTGGAAAAGATGCTTGTAGTTTGGTGATCCAGAAGTCAAGTTTAAAAGTTGCTATATGTATTTGCACAGTCCGAATGAACTGATGGAAGAAGTTCGGTGTTCAAAGAATGTTGCACTTGCTACAGATGTATATGAAGGAACCTAAGATGTGTTCTCATGCAAATGAAGTGTGTTGCATCATCCATGTGCCATCTTCTTGTTGGGAAGCATGTACATCAATGTCATTAGTTGTTTTCATTAGGTTTCGCCGACCTGGTGTTTACACTTCATTTGAAGAATTAAATTAAATTGGAAGTGTGTGGTTGATCTGAGACATTATCTTTTGGTCTTGGATAAATGTTTTATTGGTCCACTCTCATTTTTTTCGACCGCAAGAATTTTGAGTTTCCGACCTAATTTGAATTTATGAAATAAAGTTTATGTGGCCGACCTTGGAGAAAGTTTCTAAGGTTGAAGATGGTATAAATGCAAGTCAAATTGTGAAGATTGAGATGTAGATGAAAAGTGATGATGTAAGCCAAAAATCATAAAGGAAGAAGTGTGTGAAAGTGAGTTGAGGCAATAGTACTTCATTGTGTTAGATTCCTGAAGGTAGTGAGCTAAAGGTTTATGTAATCATCTGTTCAAGGCTGTGAATGTGTGTTAATTTCCATGGTGGATATTTTTTTCTCTTTTGTATTAGTAAGCACTGAGCCTCCCTATTAGACAGCGAGTCCTTTCTGTAGGCAGCGAGCCTTTGTATTTGGACAATGAGTCCTCTTCTAGGTAGTGAGCCCTTGGCAGTGAACCTCTGTATTCAGTTTTATAATCTCTTTATATTGTGTGTTAATCCTCACCATGGTTTTTCCCTCATTGGGTTTTCCATATAAAAATATGGTGTTCATTGTGTTGATTTTACTTTCTATTATTTGTGTTACATGCTCATACTTAATAACAAAATAGTGTGGTTGTGGAATTAATAAGGGTTGAAGTTTTAAGTTTGAATTTGTGTAACAACTGATTCACCCCCCTCTCAATTGTCATGCGCCTTTTACAAATTGGTATCAGAGATTTGGCTCCTTGGTATAGAGCTTAACCACTTAAGGAAGATATGATGGTGCATTAGTTGGAAATCCCTATGTTTGATGGATCTGATTACAGGGATTGGAAAGTGCAGATGAGAGGATATATTGTTTCTCTTGGTTACAAGACCTGGAAGGCTATTGAGATGAAATATGTTGCTCTAGTGAGTGGTCCTTCTACCACAGATGAGGTTTCTGCTTATGACAAGAATGAGAAAGCAAGGTATGCTATTTACAGTGCTTTTATCTAAAACTGAGTGAACTAAGGTTCTTTCTTTAGACATTGCTCATGAAGTCTGGAAGTTGGAAGAACTATATGAAGGAAATGAAAGATTAAAGTTGGCAAAGAAGCTGGCGGTAAAGCGCAGATATGAGAATTTGAAAATGGAAGAAGGTGAAGAGTTTACAAGCTATTTCCAGAGGGTTGAGATGAAACAAATGAAGTTAAGAATCAAGGGAGAAAACTGACCAATGGAGATATTGTTGAGAAGATCTCGATCACCCTACCAAATTGTTATAGTGATAAGATCTTTGTTATTGAAGAAATGTATGATCCTAAGAAGTATACTAAGGAATAGTTATTCGACACCTTCCAAGAATTTGAGATAAGAAAGTTTAGGAAAGAAGAAAAGACATAAATAACATTTAAGGTAATGAAGATTGAAGATGATCCAGAGAGTGATGGTTCTAATGAATCAGAAGCAAATTTCACCAAGAAGTTGAAGAAAGGCACTATAAAGTATAAAGGTATGCTTCCCTTTAAATGTTTCAGTTGTGGTAATATTGGTCATTATGCTTCAAGATGTCCAAATAGAGCTATACATAAGAAGAACAAGGATTATAAAGATAAGGACATAAAAGGATAAGAAATACAAGAAGTTGTATTATGTTAAAGAAGAATCCAGTATCTTTGATGATGAATCTGAAAATGAGGTTGATGATAGTGAATGCTTGTTTTTAGCTTTTGAAAACAAATCTGTATCTGCTAACCTTGGAAAATGTGCAAGGAAGAATGCTCCAGAGAACAAAAAGAATAATATGGAAGGTACTTTGGTCACCACCTTTCATGCAAGATGGGATGAAGACTACTAGGTGATTGATAGTGGATATTCTAATCACATGACCAGAGATAAGAGTAAGTTCACTAAACTTGAAAAGTATGATGGTGGTTTAGTCATGTTTGGTGATGATTCATGAGCTAAGATTTGTGGGAAAAGTGCAATTAGTTTTGATGGAGTACACCACACTGATGATATATATTATGTGAAGGGTTTGAGGCATAACCTTTTGAGTGTTGGATAGATGTGTAGCAATGGTTTTAAACTTGTGTTTTAGAATAATACCTGTGAAATTAGAAAAGGATCTAAAAATGGAGATATGGTTGTTGTTGTTGGAAGGAGAACTCATGGAAACATCTATCATCTTAAGGGAGTTGATGGTCAATGCCTTGTATCTCAAGTTAGTGAAAGTTGGTTATGGCACCGGAGAATGGAACATGTAAATTTTGATAATATGGTCAAAATCAGTTCAAGAGATGTTGCCTGAGGTTTGCCTAGAATCAAAAGGCCTGCTAATACTATTTGTAGAAGTTGTCATTTGGGGAAACAAACAAGATGCAACTTTAAGGGAAAAGAGCAATTTACTACCAAAAGTTGGAGTTAACTCACACTGACCTCTGTGGTCCAACTAGAACAAAAAGCCTGAATAGTGGCAGGTATTTCATGCTCCTTATTGATGATTATTCTTGAATGACATGGGTTGTTTTTCTTAGAGAAAAGACTTAGGCTCTCTATAGATTTAAAGTGTTCAAAGAGTGGAAAATGAAATAAACTTGAAAATAAAATGTTTGAAATCTGATAGAGGTGGAGAATTCACTTCCAATAAGTTTAATACATTTTGTGAACAAAATGGCATAAAGAGAGTTCTCTTCTCTAAGAACCCCTTAGCAAAATGGGGTAGTTGAAAGGAAAAACTAGACAGTATAGGAAGCTACAAGAACCATGATGAAAGAATCAAATGTGCTAGATGTGTACTAGAGAGAGGCAATAAACACTGCTGTTTATGTTCATAATAGAGTTCAAATTAGAGGCAATAACACAAAGACTCCTTTTGAGTTATGGACTAGTAAGAATCCTACTGTGAAATACTTTAAGGTATTTGGAAGCAGATGTTACATTAAAAGAGATAGTGAAAATATTGGAAAGTTTGATGCTAGATGTGATGAAGGAATTTTTCTTGGGTAATCTACTACTAGCAAAGCATATAGATGCTTCAATAAAATATTGAGGAAGATTATTGAGAGTGCTAATGTGAAAGTTGATGAAGACATGCACAAACCTATTGAGATAAGTGAGGTTGAACTTGATGACCCTATCTATGGAAAAGTACCAGAAGAGAATAAGGAGGAGGAAGAAAAAGAAAAAGAATAGACTGAAGAGGAAGAAGAAGATAATGAACCAAAACCTATTGTTAAGACTCCTAAGCATGTACAGAAAAATTATCTAGAGGAACAAATAAGTTAAGATAAGAGTGAAGGTTTGAAGACAAGAAGTAAAGTAGCAGCTGAGGTAAATCTGTGTTTACTCTCTAAAATTGAACCTAAGTCTGTGAGTGAAGCATGTGAAGATGAGAGTTGGATGAGAGCTATGAAAAAAGAGCTACAACAAATAGAAAAGAATCAGACATGGGAATTAGTTCCTATACCTATGAATAAGAATGCAATTGGTTCAAAATGGGTGTTCCAGGATAAGTTGAATGAAAATGGAGAAGTTATAAGGAATAAAGCAAGACTTGTATGTAAGAGATACTAACAAGTTGAAGGCATATACTTTGAAGAAAAATTTTCCCCTGTGGTGAGGATGGAAGCTATTAGAATGTTTTTGGAATTTTTTCCTACAAGGATTTCAAAGTATATCAGATGGATGTCAAGTCAGCATTTCTAAATGGTGAATTGGAGGAAAAAGTATACATGGAACAACCTAAAGGATTTCAGTTATCTGAAAAATTAGGTATGGTTTGTAAGTTGAAGGTGTTGTATGGACTGAAGCAAGCTCCCAGAGCTTGGTATGCAAGATTGGATAAAAACCTGAAAAAGTAAGGATTCAACAAAGGCTCTGTTGACAACAATCTCTACTTCAAAGTGCAAGGTAACAAAATGTTGATAGTAGTTTTATATGTTGATGCTATCATCTTTGGTGGAAATGAAGGCATGTGTAAAAGGTTTTCTAAAGAAATGAAAAAATAATTTTAAATGTCCATGACTGGTGAGTTGAACTTCTTTCTTGGTGTTCAAGTGAATCAAACTAATAAAGGGATATTCATTTCACAATCTAAGTATGTAAAAGAGCTATTGAAGAAGTTTGGAATGGATGACTCCAAATTGGTTAGTACTCCTATGGTAACCGGATGTAAGCTAAAAAAAGATGATGAATCTGCTAAAACTGATCAAAGCAAATATAGATCTATGATTGGTGGACTATTGTATCTTACTACTACCAAACTGGATATTATGCATGCAATATGTTTAGTTGCTAGATTTCAAGTAGATCCTAAAGAGGCACATGTTACAACTATAAAGAGGATATTTAGATATATTAAAGGTACACCTAATTATGGCTTATGGTATCCTAAGGGTGTTGATTTTACCTTGAGTGCTTATACCGACACAGATTGGGCTGGTTGTGTGGATGAATGGAAGAGTACCAGTGGAGGTGCTTTCTTTCTTAGTAGTAGATTGGTTTCTTGGTTGAGTAAGAAACAAGAGTTAGTTTCTTTATCCACTGTAGAGGTAGAATATATTGCTACAACATCTCGTTGCACATAGGTTTTGTGGATGAAGCAAACTCTGAAAGACATTGGAGTAATATGTGATGACCCTATTCCTATTTTATGTGACAATACAAGTGCTATAAACATTTCAAAGAATTTGGTTATGCATTCAAGAACAAAACACATATCTATCAAATATCATTTCTTGAGAGAAAAGGTGTTGGAGAATGAAGCTAGATTGGAGTATGTGACAAAAAAGGAACAAATAGTAGATATATTTACTAAGGCTCTTCAGAAGGATACTTTTGAGCATCTTAGGGAGAGTTTGGGGGTCATTGGCCCTCTGAACTAGGTGCACATGAAGATGCATCAGTGGAAAGTGAACTCACAGATTCTTCATTTATCTGGACTAATGAATGGGTCTACTCCACAGGGGGAGTAGAGAAATTTTTCATTGTTTTAGTATGAGTTGAATGGGTGCACTCCTAAGGGGGAGTGATCAGATTTTTTGATCTTTTCCATTGATGTCAAAGGGGGATAGAAAGTCATGTGAAAAATAGTTGCAAAAGAAGACAAGGTATTATCCTAGAATATCATACAGGATGTTGTCATTGATGGTTTTTCACATCATGTGTTGCCATCAATGATAAAGGGGGAGATTGTTGCAAGTATGAGAAAGATTGGTGGTGTTGTCATTAATGTTGTCATTGATGTCAACATAGTTCAGTATGTTGCATATTGTACATGTATAGTTGAGATGCTTTTGAGATGTTGCGAATACATGGAGCTATCTTTATGATGTTACATATGTGTTGAATTGATGAGTTTCCAAGTGCTTTTGAGAAAATTAATAAAGAGAGAAGTCAGAGAGATGAATGTGTTCAGAATGTGCTCCAGTATGTGCTCCATGTTTCTCCTATGTTGATCCTATGCTTGTGTAGATCTAAAGGTTTGCTAATGCTGATCTAGTGCTGATATCTCTTGAGTTGTAGTTTTTGGTTTGATGGTATACGAGAGTTACATTCACTGGTGTGTGAACTGTTCTAGAAAATTTGGTCTTCTGTGGACTGGGAGAAATGTTTCTACTCCATAGTCCTCCACTATTCTATTTCAGATCTTGCAGATTTGGAATTTTTTTTATTGGTGTTCTCTTGGTTTTGTCAAAGATGCGTGTAGTTTGGTGATCCAAAAGTCAAGTTTCAAAGCTACTATATGTATTTACACAATCTGAATGGATTGATGGAAGAAGTTCTGTGTTCAAAGACTATTGCACTTGCTATGAATGTATCTGAATGAGCCTAAAATGTTTTCTCATGCATAATGAAGCATGTTGCATCGCTTATGTGTCATCTTCTTGTTGGGAAGCATGTACATCGATGTTCATTTGTGTTTTCATTAGGTTTGGTTGACCTGGTGTTTACACTTCATTTGAAGAATTAAATTCAATTAGAAGCATTTGGTTGATATGAAACATTAACTTTTGGTCTTGGATAAATGTTTTATTGGTCCACTCTCATTCTTTTCCACTACAGGAATGTTAAGTTTCCAACCTAATTTGAATTTATGAAATAAAGTTTGTGGCCAACCTTGGAGAAAGTTTCTAAGGTTGAAGATGGTATAAATGCAAGTCAAATTGTGAAGATTGAGATGTAGATGCAAAGTGATGAAGTAAGCCACAAATCATAATGGCAGTAGTGTGTGAAAGTGAGTTGAGGCAGAAGTACTTCATTGTGTTAGATTCCTAAAGGTAGTGAGCTGAAGGTTTCTACAATCATCTGTTCAAGGCTGCGGATGTGTGTTAATTGTTGTGGTAGATCTTTTGTTCTCTTTTGTATCAATAGGTAGTGAGCCTCCCTATTGGATAGTGAGTCCTTTCTATAGGTAGTGAGCCTTTGTATTTGGATAGTGAATCCTCTTCTGGGTAGTGAGTCTCTATATTCAGTTTTATAATCTCTTTATATTGTGAGTTAATCCTCACTGTGGTTTTTCCCTCATTGGGTTTTCCACGTAAAAATCTGGTGTTCATTGTGTTGATTTTACTTTTTTTTATTTGTGTTACATGCTCATACTTAATAAAAGAATAGTGTGGTTATGGAATTAATAAGGGTTGAAGTTTTAAGTTTGAATTTGTGTAACAATTGATTCACCCCCCCTCATAGTTGTTCTATGGCTTTTAACATCCATGTCTTTAGCTAAACTTTAGTGGCCCTATAGTTCCCCCTTGAGGTATACCCCACCACAAAAGCTTCACAAATCAGGTGGGGGGGCGGCGAGTACGATGGGAGGCTATAGAGTTGTTCCACTCACCACCTGAGCTTCTCTCACCACCCTATTCTCCTTACCCCGGGGGAGGGAATTTTAGGCTAGTTTCTAGTTGTGAGGTCTGTTCTTTTCTTTGTTGCACCTACACCTAATGACTTAAGCCACAGATTTCTTTCTTGACCCAAGGAAGACCCCACCAACCAAGGTAGACCCAATTTCTCATATCTGTCTTAGATGGTGGGGTCAGGGCGACTGTGGATGGTGGGTCGATGGTGGGGTCTTTGGGCCCCTATATCTCCCACCCCCTAGTACCAAGGGAAAATGGGAAATCACTACCAAGGGCCCCACCTATCTCCTACCCCTTGATACCAACCCCACTGACCTATGTTGGAAATTCTATCTATTGACCCATATCAACAAGATTCTAGTGGGGAATCAGATACACGATTGAGAATCAGTTACTCCTACCTTGTCCACCGCCTATGCTGCCCCAAATAATCTTAAATATTTGAGAGGGGGTAGCTATAATAAGGGATTAATTATTAAAAGAAAGGGGGTTTGGTAAGGGCCTTGAGCTAGCCAAGGTATTTGATGATCCTCCTATATGTGGTAACAACAAGGCACACTACTTTATTCCCAAGATACAAGGGATGGTTAGGGTCATCATGGGACTGAGGAACTTTCTTGATCCTTCTACACCCTCTTTGATAATAATAAGAAGGTTCTAATGATTCTAACCAACAAAAACTATTCTCTCCCTCCCGGGGGGCTCTCCTTAGTATGTCTTATATTAAAACTTTCTAGAATGTTAGTAATGTGATCCAGATAGAGCATGTTACATGTAGATGTAGGCTCAAAGGAATCTTTCCCCTTCACATTAGAAAAATTCCATGTCTCAAGTCAAGGATTAGAGAAGTGAGGCCTACCTACCTTTTTAGTCTACATGGGGGGGAATTATATGGTAGTGGTGATTGATTTTTGAATCCTCATTTCCTATGGGTGGGACAAGGTCTAGAGATCAATCATTTGGGACAGAGTTGTATGACGTGAGCATGACACCTATGCTTTGAGATTAGATTCAGGTGGATTGACATGGAACTAGGATTTTGATTTTAGTCATATAGTGAGTTGGTGTGAGAGCTAGCTAGTTTAGAGTTCAGGGGTTGGGGAAGCGAGATCACTCAACTTGTCCCCAGGGGAGAACTAGTTGATTGGATTAGCTTGATCGACACCTAGTCGATTCGTACAATTCCCATTGCCCCATAGGGGAATGGCCTTTGGTAGCATATGAAGCTATAAATAGTATTAAGAGATAGATTCTTCCTAATATATATTCTCTCACTCTTCAATCTCTGGGGGATACTAGCCTAGAAGTGATGGTTCATTGGTGGCAAAGCTAGGGTTCACAATGGGCGAAGCCCTAGTGCCTCTACAGGGTGATGGAAAAAGGAGAAAGAGGCGAAGATCATTGCATTTGGAACTACCAACCTCCTAGAGAATTGATCTTGATTCAATGCCTAGTTGATCTTATTAACACATTCTTATGGCTAGGAACAACTAGGGTTGGGAGAGTAAGTGCATGTATGTATAAGCATCCTACAAAACTACAAAAATTGTAAATATCACAATACAACATACAAATTCAAAATCTATACTAGTAACCATGTCAAATAAGGATAATCAAAGATGTGCATACAAGTATCCAATGAATCAAATGCCAAATCACCATAGATTCAATTTTCCATTAACTCACAAAATACCATAGTCATAGAAACCCATAAACAAATCAAATAGAAATAACAATAAATAAGTCACATCAAAATATCTTCAAACTTGGTCTATTATGTAGTTCTCTAAATATGATTTTCACCAATTATAAAAAGTACAAAATTTGACTCCATATGCACAAGTTATGACCTCTCCAAGTCAGAAAATAACATCAAACTTCTAGAAAATATTTATCTATCAAAATAGAAAAATCTAGAAAAACCACCAATACCATAGTGTATTGCTTGGAAATAAATTTCCAATGACTATAAGAAGCAAAAATTTTGACACCTTGGGAAAAATTTATGACCTCCCAAAAAAAGTTGCACAAATTTTGTTGTGGGTGGTTAGTTGGTGGTCCATGGATGGGCCCACTTGTGGTGCTCTAGTGGTCATGGGGTGGACCTAAAATATTTATGAAATTTAGCTAAATGGGAAATTTAAAATTTGTTAACCCTAGCAAGGGGCTACTATTGTGTAGTTTTCGCACACATGCCCCGCTAGGAGCATGGACCCTCTTTCGCTTCGGTTTTGGTGTTTTGGCTCTTTCTTTTGAGGTTTTGTCTTACTTAGGAACATGTTTAAATGTATATTTTGATTTCCTAAGTATTTCCCCTAGGTTATTCATTGAAAATCTTAAGTTTTGGATGAATTTCGGGCTTTTGCCCTGATTCAGGACTTTCCACCCTAGTTGGATTTTCCTGGATCTTGCTTGGATTTCGGATTGGATCTTGTTGCTCAGGGATTTTCAGCTTTCATGGATTTCCACGTGGACTAGATTTTCCCGAATTCTGCCCTGTCGTCGGATTCCCGAATTCCTTCTCTGGCTGTCCTACATTTGCATTAATGGATTCGTGCGTGTTCTAAGAAGTGTATTTAACTTGGTTTTGAGGTCTTTTATGCCATCCTTCTTCTTATCTACCCTTGTTGTTCTCAGAAGTACTTTCATGCGAGTATTTGGTTGGGATTTTGGAGCATTTGGGCTTTGACTTGATTGATTTGGTGGTGGTTTCTTGGGCGTTCTCGCCTCTATTCTTTGTGGGCCCCGCTGGGCTTTGCATTTGCTGCTTCTGAGGTCAATTTCACTTCATAATGGTATGTGTCTAATTGCCTTGCCTTTGATTGAGAATTATGTATGACACTTTGAGGATTATGAGGGCTTGTGGGATTTGAATTCCTATGTATTTGTTTATTTTGTGCTAGGGTTGTTCAGTTTTGTGTCATTTGTCATCCCTTGGGTAAGTCTTGAACTCACTTGTCTATCTGCATTTTGATGAATCTTTCCTAAGAGTATCTAGTAAACCCTAGTAACAACTTAGCAATTGAAACAACTAAATTCAGAGCTGGCTTGTGCGCTAATGGTGGATGGTGAGGTTTGAAACCTAGGGCAGGGTCGTGTCTGGTTATTTCATTTTAAAATTGACCTAGAATGTAGAGAAAATTCATGAAAGGTCCATCCATGACTTGCCCTAAGTTAAACTTTTCAAAATCCATAGTTGGTTTAGTGTCTGGGTGAAATCATGATTTAGCGTCGCAGTCCAGGATTATCCATCCCTTCCGAATTTTATTCGCCGTGACACTATCATTTTTACACCAATGAAATCCTTTGTGCATATCAGCTAGTGAGATCTTTTCTTTCACCAAGACCTCACCCCGTGAGGAGATGCCTCATCGATGTGCTTTCCTACTCGCTTTCGGCAAGACAAACCAAGTCGCCAAGATGTCATGGTGGGTCCCTAAGTCTTGCCGATACCTTCACATGATTCGCTGTGACTACCGACATTTTCCAAGACGTTGTAGCAAAGCCTTCTTTTCTTAGCGAGCCCATATATTTTCGCTGAGACCTCTGGCCGAATTCAAACCGAGCCCTAGTTGGCAGGACATCACAACTTCTCCAGGACTTCATATTGATAAACTATTGTTTGGCCGAAGTGATTATTTACACCCACTAGTCGGTGAGACATGAAACATTCGCCAAGACCTTACCCCGACTGTCCTTTGATCATATCAATGTTGTTTGCTGTATCACCGTTCGCCAAGATGTTACACCAAAACCACCATGTTTTGGTGAGACCTTTTCTGATAGCATCTTTTGGCATAACTTCGTGGCTTCGCTAGGACTTCTCTGTGAGATCCTAACTCTTGCCGAAACTTTTGCTCTGGAATCTCTTGGTCCAGAATTGTGCCTAACCACAGATGTCCGTCAGGTCCAGATTTCTCCGAAATCCGCTGTCTCCCAGATTTCCCGAAGATTCTTGTTGGCCCATTCTGCACGGAAATCCATCCCTCATGGATTTCCCTGAAATTTGGTAGAACCTAAGGAGACATGAAATAATTGGATTCGTTTATAATTCATGATGCATTTAATGATTATTTCATATCATATTTGGATCTCTCATGTGATTTATTGATGAAAAATGATTAGGTCTGATGATCAAGTCTGGTTTCTTGGTTTTTTCGTTGGAATCTGATTGTTCTAGAATTTCCTAAAATTCCTCTCTGGCTTAGATTCTACAGATGGTCTCGAAACTCAAAATTTATGTGATCATTTTATATGAATTTTAATGACTCCTTGACTATATGAGATGTAGTCTATTGACGTTTTGATGGATTAACCTTGCTTTCCTGTGATTTTTATTGTGTTTTCATGTTGAATACAAGTTGGATCAAGCAAGGTAGTAGCTGGTTCCTCATTGTCTGATGCAGAGAGGATTAAGCTGGACATAAAGAGCAAGGTCCCTAAGAGTAAGATCACTTCTATCTAGTCGGAAGTCATTGATACAAATGTTGGCCTTTAGGACTATGAAGAATTTAAAGAAAGAATGGCGGTCGAGGACCCTCCTTTGGTGACTAGAAGGATGATGGAATTAGGCATGTCCCATGTGGTTGGTTTCCCTTCAACAGTGCAATGCTATGAGTTGGTCCTTGAGTGCGCTAGGCATTATGATCAAGACACACAAAGGATAATTGGTCCTCAAGGGAGAGTTATTGCAAATCTTAACCTGGTCTCCATTGCCCAAACCTTCGACATGCCAAATAGATCTCATGTGGTGGGATTCACCATTGAAGCAGCTCAGGAGTTCTACGACAAACAAATGGTGAAGTCACAACAGCTTATCGACTCCTGGATGGAAAAGCCTAAGTCACACTATTCCAAATTTCCCAAACAGTTGTTCAGAGAAAAATTCAAGGAGTACTATGATGCCATCACCTTTCTTAGTAGGGTGGTTGGATTGAGGAGTGCTAGTACATTTGAGAATTGGATGTGCCATGCAATTGTAAGGATGGAACAAGAGAAAATTGACTACCATTGGGTAGGGGTCATCAGCCAAGTAATTCATAAACAATTATCCAATGTGTTGCAGACAAAGACCTTCATAATGACCTCCTATTTGGTCTATGCACTTGCTAGGTTCCACCCCTACAAAGGATTGGATACAAGGGGCACCTTTGGGCAGGATATTATTTACGAAGTTTTCCCTCAGTTACATTGGGGAAGTTCAAATTATAGGAGAGAAAATGATGCATTCACCATGCATATCACCAAAATGCTTTAGGAAGCAGAGCATGTCAGAATTTCAGACCAAGCCAAAGAGCTCATCAAGAAATATGGGGCTTGGTTTATTTAATTTCCAACTTTCTCCTACATTTAGATTGATGGCTGCCAAAGAGCCCCATACAGACTTCCAAGGTATCCCACTGACCACATCATATTGTTGGAAGTAACTAGACAGATTTGTGATTTTGATGCCATTGTCAAGAAGGACAAGCATAAGACTGGATTTGGTGGAGATTTCCCACTAAGGATTGGCACTAGAGAGGTATGTCCTTCCATTGGTTCTACCCAAGCTTCAGAGGAAGAAATAAGTGCTCTTGGCTTGTCTTTCCTCTCCCAAAGGTCCAAATTTGATATCACAGGAGGCTCAAAAGAAGGCTAGCAGAGAATATTGCCATAAGGTTAATTTGGAGGACTACTGGGCCAACTGTAGTGATGAATTTGAGGTCAGAAAGAAGAAATTCTCCCGACTTCCAGTTGAGTTAGTCCGATTATATAATGTAAGGGCAATGCCTGACCAATTGGAAGATGATGGAAACTTGATACAAGATCATGCATGTGAAGCCATAAAGGATAGACCAATTGGTGATGTGGATTGGTTGGAAGAGGAGAAGACATAAATGAAACAATTGATGGATCCAGTCCTCAAACTTACCAAGATGTGGCTCAAACACACTTTGTGGGAGTTGGAGAATAAGGGTGTACAATGCACGTACAACCTAATGGGAGATTTGGATCCCCATTCTACTTCTGAAGAATCTACCGAACAAGATCCTAAGGGCAAGGGTAAATTGGACTCTCCTCTCAAAGTCAAGATTAAAGGTGTACAAGAAATAGAGG
Source organism: Sequoia sempervirens (assembly GCA_007258455.2). Taxonomy (NCBI): domain Eukaryota; kingdom Viridiplantae; phylum Streptophyta; class Pinopsida; order Cupressales; family Cupressaceae; genus Sequoia; species Sequoia sempervirens. The sequence continues at coordinate 31,826 of VDFB02263162.1, read as the reverse complement.
TCCAAGAGACAAAAGAACAGAGAAATCCAAAGGCCAAGAAGAGGACAAGGACTAAGAAGTCTGAGCAAAGCCCTTAGGCTAGTGATCCTATGCCCAAAAGAAGAAGAATTATAAAATTGTTAGAAAAGGCTAGCTCCAAGATTGGGGAGGAAGAAGTTGTCCCACCAGTAATAAATGTTGAAAGCTCAGAGGAGAAGGCCAAAGTGTATGCAAGGAAGTCTAGGACTCCTCCTAGGGATAGTGTGCTTGAGGCTGACCTACCTCTGGTGGCTTCTCATGAGAAGCAGCACGATGATGTGCCCCCCACTCACGAAGTTCAGGGTGAACCAGGTGAGGAGGAAAATGTTGAAGATCATTCAGATACTGAAGGTGAAGAATTCCATGTGGGTGATCTCCACAGTGCAGAGGCAAAAATTGAAAAGATAATGCAGTCCCCTATGGTTGCACATGCGGACTCTTCTGATAGAACTAAAGCAGTTGAATCTCCTCCAAGGGAAGTAGAGGTGGTGAAAGATCCATCACTTGAATAGGAGGAGGAGCATGTTGAAGAAGAAAGTAAGATAGATGAGACTCCTGATAAACAACATTTGAATGAGGAAGCACCTAAGGGGCAACAGGGAGAAGAAAAACAAGCTGAGGTGCAATTGGAGCCTGCTGTCCTGGAATGGTTGGACAAGGAAATAAAAAGAAAGTAGATGGTTGTGGAAGATAGTCCACCGAATTGGGATGCACTGCTAGCCAAAATTGGAAAGGATAAAGGTAAGAAGAAGGCTAGGGTGATCTCACAGGTTGAAAGAGATGAGGTGCATAACAAGGTTGTCCATATTGCTACCCCTGTTCCAGATAAAAACAAAGATGATGTAGTTGGAAATGATTATAATGTGAAGACCTTTAATCTTGGGATTACATCCATCGAGCAGGACATTGAGGATTATGAGGGCTCTAGTATAGTTATTGTGGATAGATTGAGAAGGGAAGTAAAAACCAAGCAGGAGTTGAAGAGAGAAAATGATAATCTCAAGAAGTGCTTGGAGGAGTTAATAAAGCCACTGCAGTCCATTAATCCTTCTTCCTCTACTACCAATCCTCTACCTCAGGAGACCATAACTGAGCTAGAAAAGATGAAAGCTTCCACCCTTTCCACTGTTAATTGGTTGAAAGGGGTGCAAGAAAAGGGTGATGAAGCTATTAAGGAGATTTTATCAATGGGGAAGGATGCTGTCATGGCGACTAAATGGTTGAAATAGGTGTTGGCACAAGATAAGGAAGATACGAACCTCCTTCTGTAGAAAACCAGAACTCTAATGGAGTACACCCGAGACAGGTTGGTAAGCGACAGGATTCTTCCTTCCTCTAGGGCTGCCAAACCTTGGGAGTGGTTTGAGGCACTGCAAATTAGGCAGAAGGTGTTGAAAAGGATTCACAAACAAAGGAAGTAGATTGACAACACCCTAACTAGGGTTTACAATGGTTCCATTGCCTTCTTTGAAATCATGACAGGAAGAAGAAAGATCGTGCCCAAGTACTTGAGCCTAGAACAATTGAGAGAATGGTGGCATGAGGTGTATGCACCACTTAATGATGGTTCTATTTCTGAGCACCAACTGGATGATGTAGCCACCTACCTCGCAGTTATTGATAAGCATGTGACATATAAGGTAGATTGGGATAGGTCGGTCAAACACTCAAGAGAGGAGATTGTGTCCATTGAGAGGCGACTTAGGGTTCTACCAGTACCACCTGTAGCCGACTTAGATGGAGCGTTCTTGAGGCTACATGAAGGGTCAGATCAGCGCGGGGATAATAGGGAAGGGAGCTAATGATGGGTTGTAGCGTGATTTGTGCTTCCCTATTATCTTCCTACATGTCGTTCAAGCTAAATTATGGATTCCAGGCCAACCTTGACGGGATGTGCATTTAATGCTAGTTTGACCCATTTCGAGGACTCTCTTGGCTGGGTTGTTGTGCCGAGTTATTGCTACAAAACCCTTGCTTGGCCGATGGACTTTTGGGGATTTCTATATATTGGGCATTTGGCCTCTTTGTAAAGGGTTAGAAAATAGGTTAAGAAAATAGTTAGAAGGTCAGAATTTGTAGCTAGAAGATAGAGTAGAGCTAGTTAGAAGTAGAGTAAGCTAGCAGGTAGTTATTCTCAAGCAAATATTGTAACAGAAAACCAGAATTGTTGCTACTGTGGATAGTTTGAATATAAGTAATGTCATTGTGATTTGGTGCCATATTGGTATTCTCTTGTCTTGCATGGTTCTTATTTTTCATCTTTAAAATTGCTTTGAGGAAGTCAATATTTAGATTAAATTTGATGCAATAATGTTGGTGATTTGATACTTGAATGTTGTAGCAATCCCTCAGTCCATACTTTTTGCAACCAACTGATTATTAGTTGCTTTGCAAAGTTAGCCTGAACATTTTCATTTTCATTGTGCTTAGTTCAATCATGAATGTTTGTTTGTTTCAAGTGCAAGAAGGGGTTGTGCGAATGAATGTTCATGATTTGAAAATCTTAAGACCCTTAGAAGATTGCACTATTTCTACAAGATTGCAGATTTATCTGAGTCAAGCAAAAATCAGTTTTGAGGGACTGGTCCATTCTGGGTGTTGGTCATTTTTCATTGTTGATCCTAGGAGTAGTATTAGATTTATAAATCTCTTTGAAACCCTTACTCTTTTTCTATTTATTTGATCATTGGGTTAAATATAGGATTGAAGTGTCACTAGTTTGTCAAATCTAACAAAATCGATTCAGTAGTTTGCTTGTAGTAAGGTCCCATTGTGATTACCAGCAATTTCACATTTATCACTGAGTTGTTCATGCATTGTCAAGACCTGACATTAGAGACCTTGGGGTTATCTCTTGAGGCTTGCTGATAGAGATTTACCTTTCAAGAGAAATAGGATATTGCATCTTGTCTGTGTTGTTGTTGTGTAGAAAACACGATCAACAACTACCAATTAGGTCCCCACATGACTGGCATTAGGAACTATGGGCCTAAGGGCCCACTAGCCATAACCCATTGGTAGTGGGTTGATGCCTACTTGTAGCACTAATGGCACTGGAAACACCATCCAACCTATCAACCTATGTGGTAGAGGGAACGAGGGGGTCTACAAACAAACTAAATATATATATATTTTAAATATTGCATAGGAAATATTTTTTATTGTTATTTTTAAAATTTTCCTCTATAAATGAATAGTACAGCCTTACAATCATACGACATAGCAAGGGGAGTCACCAAAATAGGCTGAATTTTATGTTAATTTTCATCTCTCAAGCCTTCTAGATCCAATGGTGAGGTTTGTTTTGTAACAAGCAGTCATCTGTGAAACTTCCCCTAAATAACCCTCATGGTGAACACCCAAAAACACCCTTTTCCAATTCAGATTCGTAACCTCAAATCTACAAAAAATTTACCACAAGTTTGCAACCTTGAATCCATAAAATACTACCTACACAAAAACCCTTATACCTTGCAATGTATTCCTTCTTTCCTACTATAGAGTAGGGGGATTTTTCACCCCTAGGACTCCAAGTCACAAGAGAGTCCCAAGGAATGAACTACCCTAAACTACCTCAAACAGTTTGACAAATTGAGAGATTTTGAAAAGGAAGGGAAAATAGTGCATCACTTTCCTTCTACTAAAGATAGGTGTGTTTAGGACTGGGTGGTCTGGCCTCAAAGGTTTAGACCTGCAGACTAGACAACTCATTGTCTAAGGATGGCAGTGTGGGATTCAGACTCTAGCATGATGTGTTAATGTCCTATACAAATAGGGGTCTAGCAAATAGACAAAAAACACAAAGGGCCTACTAATGACCCAACTAATAGAGTTTTCATAGTTTTACAAAGAAAATACAGAAAGCAAAGAGTACAACAAGAAGAATACTTTAAGCTATTATAATGTGAAAATAACAAAAAAGAGTGGGAAGATGTACCTTTCAGACACAATCCATTCTTCTAGCTAATTCCAAGTAACGAGCTTGCACCTACACATAGAAGAACGAAAAAATGTCAGGGTTGTGTTTTGAAGTCTTCCTCAGTCAGACCCCCATTTTGGTGTTCCCGCCTCCAAAAATATCCAAAATGCCACAAGATAGAAAAAGTGATAGAGAATAGAAAGGAAATGATACAACCAAATAGATAGTACAAGCAAAAAATGCTACTCTAAAAGCATGATGATGTAATCAAACAAATAGATACAATATTACCTTCCCAACTATGAGCACTCAAGGCCGATAGCGGAAGGAAGAGAGTGATATCACCACATAGAGAAGATGAAGCTTGAAAATCCAACAATGGCAATGGCGTTGCAACAAGAAAGCATTGTTGAAGCCAAGAGAAGAGCTTGTAGCAGCAAGAGAAATGGTGTAGAAACAAGAATCAAGTGTGAAGAATGAAGTGTGAAGTGTGTAAAGCATGAAAGGAATGAAGAGAGAGTAAATAGAGAGTGAAGAAGTCTAAGAATTAGAGTTTGAATGCAAGAAAATGGAGGTAAACGGTAGATTCTTGTTGATCAAGGAAGCACAAAATTTATTACCTTCATAGCCAACTAAAGATATAATGGTTCTACAAATTCCAAGGGAACGAATCTTGTCGAAGTGCTAGCATGACACACAAACGTCTGCACAGTGTGCACAAATCCCCGATAGATATTCCTTTGCCAACGTAAAAATACAAGGCCACACACATATGGGAGAAGCTAATGGTGGTGGGGTTTGCATCAATGAACTTATAGTTTCTAAAGTAAAGGAAAAATATATAGGGAATTTTCCAAGGGTGCAAATTTGTGCCACTACACCTACAAAACCCTAGATTCAACTATGTATTAGATCTACTCATACAAGAGTTATACTAACCACAACCATAGCTCTGATATCAAATAAAATTAAACTTGTAGTCATCTATGACAATTTCCACATAACCCACATAGAGAAAATCATGCAAATAAGTGTTCAAAATCCATATGCAAAAGAATATACAACATACTATCAAAGATGACACAAGATATATCTTGGAAAAAACCTCATGAGGGAAAAACCTAGCCTCAAAACACAACCATCAATCATGTATTATTTAGCAATGAAACCATTACATTACATTTGTAGAGTCTCCATGAACACCTTTGAAACATCAAGCTCTCTACATGCACTTTATGTGACCATGCATGTAACCACACATCTCAGCCCATGCTTCAAACCCTCACATATGCAACCTACAAGAGATGCTCACACTCGAGCCCCTTAGCCAAAATAACCAACCTTAGACAACTACACATGCACTTTCTTTTATAGACATAATCTTGCACAAAACCACCATGTGGTATTACATAAATCATGTGATTAATACCATGAGCTTACAAAACAATTTTCCCCCAAATTTACTTTTTGGTACTAAATTTTTCCAATATTAAATATTTTCTCAATGTGCAAATCTACATTAAATACCTAACCCAATGTTACATACAACACATATAATGGTCCCAAGAATGTCAAACCCATGTGATGCATGCATTCCTAGATCCCCTAGATGCACCACAAATAATATTAAATTACATTATAGTATTATGCAAGGTGAACATCGCACCTTTTCCTAACATCTTTTTTCGTTTAATTTTGTGTCTATTTCAGAAGAATTTCTTAATAGAGGAGTATAATGAAAAAAATGATTTAAATTGGTATGAAAGTGGACTCCTTAGTCTATGACTTATCTCTAATCCACATCACACATGTATGCTTTTTCATTTACATGTATTTGAACAAAAACCACACTTATCTATACACATTTAATTAAATACCATTTAATTAAAGATCTAATTTACATGCATCAACACGCACATCATTGAACCTTTTTTTATTTAAAAACATTTATTTTATTTTTTATAGACTACATGAATCGGGTAGCATGACCCCCTATAAACTATAGTGCGCCTAGTAAACTTTTTAACGTGACCAGTGGCATTGGCGTGACATGCCCTCTAGTACCACAGGGGTGGGGGAGTCTAGACCTCATGACCAACCTCCTACAACATGAAAGATTTAGCCAACCAAGCTAGGGCCCCTGCCCCTTTAAAAATATTTATTTCATTCATTCTATGGTCCTATAAATTAATAGGACACGATGATTCTACAATCACATGTTTATACTTCAATTTCAAGTTTAAAAAGAATCTGCATTTGCATACTAACTTACATCTACATTCTCACAATCATTGTAACATATTTAGATGTGTGAAGAGTGTTGCTTAAGGTCCCCTTGAAGTATCTCAAATACAACATCCCTTACAAGTATTTATTAATACCACACTTTGTCTAAGGTAATTTAATTCCCACATATTGTTATCTTAAATATCCATGCCAATATTATTGTTGTCAAAATCTATATATCATTCTATTTGACCTGTCTCAACTACATTTTTTAATCCAAGTTAATGGTTCTGTGTGTATGCAACTTATGGAATTACCCTGAATTACATTAAGGGAAATTGTTATTTTCCTTACATTTTGATGAACCCCCAAGCATCTTCCACACAATAGTTTCCCTCTAGGATGTTACTTCCCTTACATTAAGGCTATTTACATTTGCTTGAAAATTCTCTTTCAAATTTGATTAAGAGACTTTCAAAACCTGATTAGGAATTAAACAAATCTTCTTGGCTTTACAGGCTCGGTGCACTAGTTGATTGATTCCCTGTGGAACCTTTTGAAGTGATTGCATTTGGGTGGCTGCAAAATCCTTGCTCCATATTTTAGAGTGGATTCTATTGGATTCTAGTTATTCCTGATTGATATATTTAAAAATGTTTTCATTTTTTTTCTTAGGCATAACATTTGTTGGTCCATTCTTTCGGCTGTGGTTTCCTTTTGGGTTTTAGCGACTCCACACTTTCTGTCTGGGATGATATATGTCCCTAAATCTGTCTTCCAAACCCACTTTGATGTTGTATTCATTCAACATATTTCCTCCACAGGCAGATAGACAGCTTTTAGATTTTGTTTGTCTTCAAATTCTCAAAAGATATAACACTGCACATTTCTGTCAGCACATTGCATAGTTCTGTTCTATTGTTTTGTTGTTTTATATTTCAGATTTCATCGGTTAATCCAGGCATGCATGTTAAATGAAATATTGGCAATTTGGCATTATTTGTGAGGACAATTTCATCATTTTCCGGATCTGAGGTTGCTTCTCATTGTCATTTTTATATTGATTTGAATTTTGTAGGATTTAAGATGGTGCATACAAAAGAATATTATGTAGATTTAATTTATATTGTTCAATATGGTCTTGTAAAGTTTTTTTTTTTGATCATTTGGATAATTATCAAATATCTTTTAATAATCAAATTTACCCAAGTCATAAACTATTAAACTAACACAATATTAATACTTAACCTCAAACTAACACTTTGGATAATAAGTCTAACAAAGTCTCCCTTTGATCCAAAGGGGACTAAGAGATAATCTACCTCATCTTGTGATTTTGTAATCTCAATCTCTTATTTCTGATATTTAGAAAATAATGTCGACACATATATGATTCCTCATAATGCTTGTTCCTTTGCTTCACATTGGTATGTGAACAAAACCTACCAATCATGCACATCTAGAACCTTGTGCCATTACTCTTACAGTCAATAGATGCATTTCCTTTTCCTAATATGATTATGTTGAATTGATCACCTATCAACATTTTTTTGACCATATGTATCACATACAGTATGAGCAATATTAAAAGTGTTTCTTCGTCACTATCATAGTACCAAAACTTGTCATACTCTTGGTTACAAAAATTTCCTCCTTCGCTATCCTGGCTACCAAAATTTCTCATTGTCTTACTTACCAAATGTCAAATGACAATGATCAAAATATGTTGTAATATATAAGATCAAATATATAAAATAATAATAGAAATTTACTTCTACAAATGATATAAAAAGAACACAAAAAAATATATGCAAGTTAAAATTTCTATATCAAATATGGCTTCTAAAGCCATTTATTTTCAACCACTTTGGTAATGATCAAATAACCATGTATAGATAAAAACTACCAACTATTAAACTAATACAACATTAATATATAACCACAAGCTAATGCTTTGTATCATAAACCTACAAATTTACTATGGATGTTGTTTCTTACGTTTTATATGATGTCATGCCTTGATTTATGTTTGCACACATGATAGCATTTCTAATGAGTCTATAAAAATTCTTTGTAATGTATTTATGAATATTTATTTATTAGATAATACTTTTGATTTGATAGAATCATTTATTTATGATGAATACACTAGTGATGAGCTTTGTAACAATTATTATTTTTCTATTACTATGATGCACTTTTATATAAATAGATGAGGATGCAAATTTGAGTCATCCCTTATTATTCATGATACACAATACAATGAAGCAACAAATGATATTTAGTTCTTATGTGTGATGACATTGTGCCTATAGATCCAGTTGTTTTAGCATAGTTATGCAACTTTATACATGGTGATAATCCTTTTGATGTTTGTTCTTTTGTCTCTCATTATTTTATTACTTCTATTTCTATAGGTATGCCTTTTTCACCTTCACATATTGATTTTGCTAGTCCTTTCCTTTACCTTATGGATCACAATCTATTGAGGATATGCATAATGACATGTCTAAGTTATATTCTTATGATATGGATGACAATTCTCTATTTCATGATGAAGTGATTTATAATGAACATTATTTTATTTTACTTATGATATAACAATTTAGTAGAATTGAAGATGTAAAATTACATGTTAGATTATTTATGTCTTCACACTATGCTTTAAATACATGATAATAGTTGTTTAATACATGCATTTGGAAATGTTACAGTAGATAGAGCTAAACAATTGTATAGCACATGTCATGATTCTTATTCATTTTTCCATTATTTCTCTTGCATTTTCATACATCACATTAACATTAGCTTAAAACCATGTGTGAATCATGATTATCATTCTTCTCCCATCCTTTGTGGATCTAATTTATTTTTTCATGCATCATGATGATAAACAACTTGTTGATGAAGCCACACATACAAATCTTTTAATTATTTAATCTTATGATAGATTTGAGTAATTATAGAGTTTGTTATTATACACTTTAAAATTAACCAAAACATTATTTAGACAAACATAAGGATATAGAACAACATGAGGATAACAAACTATTAGTTGATGAAGATATCACACATGCCATAATGAATACACAACATATAAGACATGTTGAGAATGTTGCTTCTTATTTGAACTACCTCATCACTAAGATTAATAATGTAGACTGAAAATTGATACATAAGACATTTGATATCAAAATTAAACTATTGATGTATTCATGAATCCTTTAGCTATAACATTTTTGACTTATCTTTCACCAAATAGATTTTTGGCAACTTATTTTAAAACATATGATGGTAGAACTGATTCGTTGTGACATGTACAATACTTCAATGTTATGTTTCTACTTTATTTTCATGAAGATAAATTGTGTTCTAAAGAACACTTTTATTAGAAATTTTCATTATAAAATTGATCCTAAGGTATTTATTATCTATTGCAAGAATAGAGAAAGGAATGAAGGTGTTGTCATTGATGTCAACTAGTCAACTGGTTATCTACTAGTTGTTGGTTGTATTTGTTGAGGTTATTGAGAAATTTGTATTAAAGGAAGACTAAAAGTATTCAGTTGTTGTTTTGGTATTTGCCCCTGTGTTTGTGTGGTTTAAATATGATGGTCATGATTGTTGAAGGTTGTTATATCCAAATGTTTGGTTGTTGGTTCATTGTGAAGTTGAGTTGTGTTCACCAGTTGTGAACTATGTTTCTCTATGTTCTGATTGAATTCCGGGAGAAAGGTTGTTGGTCCAAATTTCTTTTTGATGAAGTCTTTTGACTTGCGCTTCTAGAGTTAAGATGTTTTGATTGCATTGAAGATATTTTTGGTTTCTGGAAGTTCTAAGCTTAATTGTTCTATGTGTTTTACACTAGTTTGGCCGACTATGTGTTAAGCACTATCTTTGAAGTTAATGAAGCATGTTGGATCTATTTTTGGGTCTCAGTGAAGCTTGTGTTTGGGTTGCCCTCATTCTAGTTCAACCCTAGGATGTTTGGCACCAACCTAATTTGAATTTGAAGTTGGATGGCTAACTTTGTATCTTTTTCAAGGTTGGAGAGAGTATAAATACAAGATAAGCTAGTAATGAAAATCATTCAAGAGAAAAGAAGGAAGATAAGTGAAAGAGTAGACACAAATTTGATGCTATTCAGAAAGTGTGTGTGAGTTGTGTGTGGGAGATCAGTGTGAAGCTTAATGTTGAGTTTTCAGATGCAGTGAACAGAAGGCGAACTCTATCATTCATGCAAGTTGATCAACTAACTATGGTGGAATCCTTTGTTGCATTTAGATTGTAGTCTCTTTGTAGCAAGTCTTCTTTGTCTTTTTTGTATCTCTATGGTAGTGCACACTCCAGGTTGTAGTCCTATGGATAGTGAGTCCAAACAATGAGTCCTTATTCTAGGCAGCGAGCCTTATCTCAGGTAGTGAGCCTTGCTTCAGGTAGTGAGCCTTTTTGTAATTGGTTTTGATATTCTCTATAGTGTGAGTTAATCCTCATTGTGGTTTTTCCCTTATTCAGTTTTCCACATATATCTGGTGTTACTGTGTTTATGTGTTGGATTTGAGTTTTTGCATTGGAATTTGTTGATTAATCATTTAAGCAGTAGTTCTGGTGATTAAATTAAAGGTTAAAATCTATGACAAATGATTCACCCCCCTCTCATTTGTCATATTCAACAATTATTATTAGAGCTCGGTTCCTTGGTGAAGAGTTTAACTGCTTGAGGAAGGTCTGGGGTGGATGGAAGAATGATCTTTGATTATCTGACGTTTGATGGAACTAATTATGGTATCTAGAATTTATTAATGGAAGAACATATGGAGTATTGTTGATATGATGTAGAAAAATATTACAAGAATCCTTACACTCATCCTACTAATGGTTCGAGCACACCTAAAGAGATTATAGCACACGAGGTGATGGTGCAGGAGCACCTACACCTTATTGATAACATTTGATCACTTGAAGGTTGATATGTTGAGTCAAGGGTAGTTTAGGGGGTGTTTTGAGTTTAATTATGCTAAATAAGGTCCAAAATACCATTTATGATGTAATTGGGTGGTTTAGAGTCATTAGAGTCTAAATGTAAAAGTTGCACAAAAATGCAAAACTGTTGTTAATTAAAAAGTAGTCAAAATGCAGTTTTAGAGAATATGAAGGGTTAAGGGAATTTGAAAGGTAGTTAAGAACATTGGGAAGGTAGTTTTAGTTTGGAAAATTTATTTAAAGCCCTCAAAGTCTCAAGCAAAGGGTTGTTGAATGATTGTATTTAAATTCAAATAACAAACACAATGTTTTTCTGTAAATATACATTGTTTTCTGAACTATTCTTCCTTTGTACGACCCTGTACAATGAGTTTTTTCTTTGAAAATAAATCTAATTTTATGTAGTCTAGAATAGCTTTCATTTGTGATAGATTTGAGGGAATATCATCAAGCTTTGAGAGAGTTCTCCTTTAATCTTTGTTGTCCCCTATATTTTTTCAGTTTTAATTGTTGAGGGTTTTTTAAAATGTTAATCTGACCCATTCCACTTTCTATTTCAACTATCTCTTTTTGTATGGGTCTAATACCTTCTAATTCAAATGTTGACATGTTTTGGTAGGTTGGTGAGTTGTGTTGTTCAAGATAGGATGATGCCCTAGGGCTAGGCAATGATGTTTTCTATGTGACAGTGGTGGTTTTGAGAAGGGTTTTGTAAAATTGTTGAGGGAATTGATGTGGTGAAGGAATAGAGAGTCTATATAGACCTAATTAAGTGTGTTGGATGTAATTTTGAGGTTTGAGGAGTTTTGGATTTGTGATTTCCAGAAAACCCTAGTGTTTGTGCAAGAAAATGGAGCGTTTGGTGGATTAGAGGGTTAGAGGTCTTAAATTGAGAAATGATTGAGGATTTTGTGGTTTTGTGTCACAATTTAACTCTTTCAAAAGTGTTCAGGTGAAAACCCAGTGTTTTGAAGGTACTTCATTTGAAAAACAGGGCTAATTTAACAGCCTCAAAATAGGGAAATTTAATGAATCTCTATGTTGTGTCAAGGAAACCTTAGGTGATCTATTGGGATAATGTGTTTGTGTTTGTTTCAATGCTTAATTGATGTTTAGTTGGCCATTTTACGACATTCTCTAAAAGATAACTCCAAGTGTTGTGTTTTGAGGGCTAGTAGCCTATTGGTGTGGGTTTGAGACAATTTAAGTGCTTTGTGTTCAAAGGGCAGATTTCCCTGTTTGTGTTGGGTCATTTTGTGTTGAAAGGAAGGTTATCACCACCTTGCTTGCATTAGGTGGTATCAGAGCTCAGGGACAAGGTCTCTTGTTGGTGATTTGTTTGATTTTTGCAGGTTTTGAAGAAATTTGATTGGTGAAGATGCCTCTGAAAGGTGTTGGTGCTGCAAGAGAGTTGTAGGATTTGAAGGAGAAGCATTCTAAGCTTTTGGAATCACACAATTTTGTGTTTGCAAGGCTTTCTACCTTGGAGACAAAGAAAAGGAGAGATGAGAATGAAGAAAGTGAAACAAAAGAAGATAATGAAGAATATGAAGATGTTGATGAGGAACTAGACCCTGAAGATCAGAGAATGGTGAAGATGCTCAAAGTAGTGAAAGGTGATTCTCATAAGATAAAAGTTGATCTTCCTGTATACGGTGGTAATTTAAATGAAGAGGAATTTCTTGGTTGGATTGTTGCTATGGATAATTACTTTGAAAGTGAAGACATTTCAGATGAGTAGATGGTGAAGGTGTTAAAAACAAAACTCAAAGGAAATGCTCTTCTATGGTGGGACTATGAGCAAGCAGAGAGGAGAAAACAAGGAAAATCAAGGATTACTTCATGGGACAAGATGGTGCAAAAAATTAAAGGTAAGTTTCTTCTAAAGGATTATGAAGTTCAATTGTATAAGAAGTTGCATGGTCTGAAACAAAAAGATCTAGATGTTAAGGCATGCATTGATGAATTTTACAAACTAAGCATAAGGTCAAGAAGGGATGAGGATGAAGTTGAAAAGGTGGATAGATATCTAGCTGGTTTTAGATTTAATATATAAGATGAACTTGTTGTTGCTAACCCAAAGTCTGTTGAGGAAAGTTTCCAATTAGCAATCAGGGTAGAGGAAAAGCTTAAAAGGAGACAAGAGAAATCAGATAGAGGAAGAGGTGCTACTAGTGCAAGAGGGAGAGGAACAATCCCTACACCAAAGTAGACATTGGAAGAACAAGAAGGAGAAAATAAAGGTAAGGAGCAAGGTGTTGATACTAAAGGTGGTTATAGGGGTAGAGGCAGGTTTAGTGGTGGTAGAAACACTAATGATTTTGCAAGGAGATGTTATACTTGTAATGAATATGGTCATCCATCTTGGAAGTGTCCGAAAAGGGTTGGTAGTTCATCAAATGGGGAAAAGAGGATTGATAGGAGGGCACAAATCATTCAAGAAGAGGAATGTGAGAGTAATCATCCTACAAGTTTGAGAGCTACTCTTGAAACAGGGGAAATGTTGATGATGAGGAAGACAGTATTGAAGGCAACATAAGAGGTGGAACCTTTGCAAAGAAAGAGCCTCTTCAAGACCACATGTAAGTGAAAGAATAAGGTATGGAAAATTGTGATTGATTCTGGTTCTACAGAGAATATGGTGTCAAGTGAGATGGTGAATAAGTTAAACTTGCAAAAAGTTCCTCATGATTTTCCTTACAAAGTGTCTTGGTTGAGTGATGGGCAATCTCTTTTGGTTAATGAAAAATTTGTTGTTGAGTTTCAAATTGGAGGTTATAGAGATAGTGTAGTTTGTGATATTCTTCCTATGGAATGTTGCCACCTACTCCTAGGTAGACCCTGGCAATATGATAGGCGAGCCTTATATGATGGCAGAGAGAACACCTATACAATAATGAAGGATGGGTGCAAGTTTTTTTTAACTCCTTTGGTGGAAGATGAGAAAGGTAAGGCCAAAGTGATAATGTGTGGAAAGAAAGAATTGGTGAATGATGTAAAGGAAGACACAAAGGTGAGTACTACAGTTAATTTGAAGTTTGAAAATGTTTTGGCAGCAGGTGTAAAGGCTGATTATGGTTTGTTGACAGTAGATTGGAATAAGAATGTGTTGATAGGGACCATGGTGTGTCCTTTAGTTGAAAATAAAGTTGGAAACCTTGAAGTTTCTACAGGTATAGGGAGTAATGAATCTGGCAGTATAGTGAGCACTATGCTGGCACAAAAGGCTGACAAGACAATGGAAAGGATGACAGTTGTGAAAGGACAGAGTACACAAGGAGTTAGAGGTAGTTATAAGCATGAATATGGAGTAAAAGGAAATTTAGTTTAGGGAGTTGCTAATAAGTGTTTGTTTGAAGGTATAGATGAAGGACTACAATTAGGATTTGATCCATGAATAGAGAAAAGACCATCATCAAGTGTGATGGCTGAGTTGAAGACAACTTCAAAGGCAAATAAAACCAAGAAAGAAAGGAAAATCCTGAGATCATAGTATATGGACCAGTGGAAAGAGTTTGAAGTTCAGAGCATGTGTGGGAAGTATGGAGAGAGAGACAAGGCAAAACTCTTGTGGCAAGAGTTCTTTTCCTATGGGGGTGTATGGTGCAGGAGCACCTACACCTTATTGATAAAATTTGATCACTTGAAGGTTGATAGGTTGATTCAAGGGTAGTTTAGGGGGTTTTTTGAGTTTAATTATGATAAATAAGGTCCAAAAGACCATTTATGATGTAATTGGGTGGTTTAGAGTCATTAGAGTCTAAATGGAAAAGTTGCACAAAACTGCAAAACTATTGTTAATTAAAAAGTTGTCAAAATTCAGTTTTAGAGAATATGAAGGGTTAAGGGAATTTGAAAGGTAGTTAATAATTTTGGGAAGGTAGTTTTAGTTTGGAAAATGTATTTAAATCCCTCAAAGGCTCGAGAAAAGGGTTGTTGAATGATTGTATTCAAATTCAAATAACAAACACAACGTTTTTCTGCAAATATACATTGTTTTATGAACTATTCTTCCTTTGTATGACCTCGTACAGTGAGTTTTTTCTTTGCAAATCATTCTAATTTGATGTAGTCTAGACTAGATTTCATTTGTGACAGATTTGAGGGAATATCATCAAGATTTGAGAGAGTTCTCCTTTAATCTTTGTCGCCCCTTGTATTTTTTCAGTTTTAATTGTTGAGGGTCTTTTAAAATGTTAATCTGACCCATTCCACTTTCTATTTCTACTATCTCTTGTGGAATGGGTCTAATACCTTCTAATTCAAATGTTGACATGTTTTGGTAGGTTGGTGAGTTGTGTTGTTCAAGATAGGATGATGCCCTGGGGCTGGGAAATGATGTTTTATATGTGAAAGTGGTGGTTTTGAAAAGGGTTTTGTAAAATTGTTGAGGGAATTGATGTGGTGAAGGAATAGAGAGTCTATACAGACCTAATTAATTGTGTTGGATGCAATTTTGAGGTTTGAGGAGTTTTGGATTTGTGATTTCCAGAAAACCCTAGTGTTTGTGCAAGAAAATGGAGGGTTTGGTGGATCAGAGGGTTAGAGGTCTTAAATCTGAGAAGTGATTGAGGATTTTGTGGTTTTGTGTCACAATTTAACTTTGTCAAAATTGTTTGGGTGAAAACCCAATGTTTTGAAGGTACTTCATTTGAAAAACAAGGCTAATTTAGTAGCCTTAAAATAGGTCAGTTTAATGAACCTCTAAGTTGTGTCAAAGAAACCTTAGGTGATCTGTTGGGATAATGTGTTTGGGTCTATTTCAATGCTTAATTGATGTTTAGTTGGCCATTGTACGATCTTCTCTAAAAGATAAATCCAAGTGTTGTGTTTTGAGGGATAGTAGCCTATTGGTGTGGGTTTGAGACAATTTAAGTGCTTTGTGTTCAAAGGGAAAATTTCCCTATTTGTGTTGGGTCATTTTGTGTTGAAAGGAAGGTTATCACCACCTTGCTTGCATCAAGTGAATAATAAGGAAAATTTCATCTTGAAGAGTAGTCTAGTACATTCCGAGTTGATTAAGGTTCAGAATTTGAAGACAACTAAAGAATTATGGGATGCTTTATAAAGGGCACATGATGGTGATGAAAGAGTTAAAGAGGAAAAATTGCAAAATTTGGAAACATAGTTTGATTTTATACATATGTCTGTAGATGAAAATGTTAAAGATTATGTTCAAAGATTGGATGAGGTAGTAGCTGGAATGTGATCACTTGGTGCTACTATAGATGAAACTAGGATTGTAAAGAAGATTCCCAGAACTCTTCCCAATGCTTACAGTGAGAAGGTGAGTGATATTGAGTAGAATATAGATTATAAGACTTGTACTAAGGATCTTGTATTAGGATTTTTGACATCTTATGAGATGAGGAAGCCAAATCTAAGAAATGGAGGAAAATCATAGACTTCTTTTTAAAGCTACAAAAGCTGAAGATCCGGATGAAGAAAAAATTGATGAAATAGAAGCTAACTTTGTAAGAAGAATGAGAAAATCTTTGGTAAGTATGAAGGTAATTTTCCCTTTAAATGATTTAGTTGTGGAGAAATAGGTCATTATGATGCAAAGTGTCTAGAAAGAGCTAAAAGGAATCAACAAAGATATGAGAAGGAAAAGAAAGGAAAGAAAATTAACAGAGCTTATTATGTGAATGAGACTGCTAGTATTTCAAATGAAGATTTAGACTATGAAGATCCAGATGATAATGAATGCTTGTTCTTGGTGATTAAGGATTAACCTACTTCTACTAATTTAGATAAACAGGTAAAGAAAATCCCTCTAGAGAAGGAGAAAGAGAAAAATGAAGGTATGGTTATCTCTACCCTACATGCTAAGCAAGAAAATAATTTTTGGGTAGTTGATAGTGGTTTCTCACATCACATGACTGGTGATAAGAGTAATTTTTTTAAGCTTGAGAAATATGATGGAGGCTTGGTTATGTTTGGAGATGATATTGGTGCTAAAATTTGTGGGATAGGTTCAATAAGTTTTGATGGCAAGCATCATACTGATGATGTTTACTATGTTAAGGGTTTGATACATAATTTTCTTAGCATTGCTCAGATGTGCAGAAAAGGATATGATCTTGTGTTTAAGGATGAGAAATGTGATACCCAAAAAGGATCTTGAACATTGATTGCTTCAGGAAAGAAATCTGAAAGGAATATTTATCAACTTAAGGGTGCAGATGAACAATGCTTTAAGACTAAAATAAATGATAGTTGGCTATGGCATAGGAGAATGTGTCACATGAATTTTGATAACTTGGAAAGGATTAGTGTTTTTCAGGTCATGAGAGATTTACCAAGAATTACAAATCCTGTTAATACTATTTGCAGGAATTGTCAGTTTGGGAAGCAAGCAAGAAATCACTATAGATCAAGGGAATAATCTACTACTGGACTTCTAGATTTAGTTCATACAGATCTCTGTGGTCCTATGAGAGTGAGAATTCTACTTTGTGAAATGTACTTTATGCTTTTAATTGATGATTATTCTAGATATACATGGGTTACATTTCTTAGAGAGAAAATAGATGCATTAGATAGATTCAAGGCATTCAAGGCTATGGTTGAAAATGAAGTGAATTTGAAGATAAAATGCTTAAGATCTGACAGAGGTGGAGAATTCACCTCCCATGAGTTCAATATGTTTTGTGAAGTGCATGGAATAAAGAGATAGTTATCTGCTCCAAGAACTCCTCAATAGAATGGAGTTGTTGAAAGGAAAAATAGAACAATTCAAGAGGCTGCTAGGTCAATGATTACTGAAGTTGGATTATTGGAAGTTTATTGGAAAGAAGCTATTCATGATGTTGCTTATGTGTTCAATTGAGTTCAAGCAAGAGAAAACAATACAAAGATTCCCTATGACCTATGGCACAAAAGAATTCCTACAATTAAATATTTCAAGGTATTCAAAAGAAAATGCTATATCATAAGAGATGAGGAAACTTTAAGTAAGTTTGATGCAAGAAGTGATGAAGGAATATTTCTTGGATACTCTACTAAAAGAAAAGCATACATATGTTTCAATAAAAGAATGAGGAAGATTGTAGAGAGCTTGAATGTGAAGGTAGATGAGACAGTGAAGAACTCTATTGATGTTGATGGATGTGTCTGATGAACATGATTGTGCAAGAATAGAAGAAATTGTGGATGGAAGAACAAGATAAAGATGAGCAGAAGAAGTAGGATGAAAAGAATGAAAGAGAATAAGATGCTCTAGTGATGGCTCCTAGGATACTTAAATTGTACAGAGGAATCATTTAGAAAATTAGATTATTGGAGACAAAAAAAAAGTCATGTTAACCAAAAGTAAAGTTGTTGCTAAAGTTAATTTGTGTTTATTCTCTGAGATTGAGCTGAAGATAGTAAGTGAAGTCTGTAAAGATGAACATTGGAAGGAAGAAATGCAAGAAGAAATTTTACAGATTGAGAAGAATCAAACTTGGGAACTGGTCCCAAGATCGGCAGATAAAAATATCATTGGATCAAAAAGGGTTTTCAAAAATAAGTTGAATGAGAATGGAGAAGTTGTCATAAATAAACTGAGGCTTGTGTGTAAAGGCTACTCACAAGTAGAAGGCATAGATTTTTAGGAGACTTTTGCCCAGGTACCAAGAATGGAAGCTATAAGGATGTTCTTGGAATTAGCTTCTTATAAATATTTCAGAGTCTATCAGATGGATGTCAAGTCAACATTTCTGAATGGTGAGCTAGAAGGAGAAGTTTACATGGAACAACCAAAGGGATTTCAGTTAATAGATCAACCAGATATGGTGTGTAGATTGAAGAAATATTTATATGGATTGAAGCAAGCTCTTAGAGCTTGGTATGCAAGGTTAGACAGGTATTTGATTCAACAAGGATTTAACAAAGGTACAAAAAATAGTAATTTGTATTTTAAGATTGAAAATGACAAAGTCTTGATTGTAGTTGTATATGTTGATGACATTATCTTTGGAGGAAATGAAAAGATGTACAAGATGTTTGCAAAAGATATGTAGAAAAAATTTAAAATGTCTATGTTTGGGGAGATGAATTTATTTCTTGGATTGTAGATTATCAAACAGAGAAAGGAATTTTCATTTCATACTCTAAGTATGTAAGAGAGATGTTGAAGAAATTTGGGATGGACGGTTCCCAACCAGTAAGTACTCCTATGGTGACTGGTTGCAAATTGGGTAAAGATGTTGATTCACCTAAGGCTGATTAGAGCAAGTATAGATCTATGATTGATGAATTACTATATTTGACTGCTACTAGACCAAATATCATGCATGTGGTCTATCTTTTGGCTATATTTCAAGAAGATCCGAAGGAAACACATATTGTTGCAGTTAAAAGAATATTCATATATTTGAATGGCACTCTGAATTATGCATTGTGGTATCCTAAAGATACTGAATTTACACTTAGTGCATATACAAATGAAAATTGGGTTGGATGTGTAGATGACATAAAGAGTACAAGTGATAGTGCATTCTTTCTTGGATGCAAATTGGTGGCATGGTTGAGCAAGAAGCAAGATTCAGTCTCTTTTTCTATTGTTGAATCTAAGTATATTGCTACTACATCTTGTTGTACACAAGTTTTATGGATGAAACAGACATTGGAAGATATCACAGTGTTATATGATGACCCCATTTCTATCTTTTATGATAATATAAGTGCAATTAACATTTTGAAGAATCATGTGATGCACTTGAGGACAAAGCATATATCTATTAGATATCATTTCTTGAGAGAGAAGGTCATGGAGAATGAATTCAAGCTTGAGTATGTTCCAACAAAGGATTAGATTGCAGATATGTTTATGAAGGCTCTTCCTAAAGATACCTTTGAGTATCTCCAGGAGAAGTTAGGGTTATTGCCCCCATTTTCATAAAATAAGATGCATTTGGAGATGCATCGGTGTGGTGGTTTCATGGTTCTATCTTTTTGGATTGATGTTTTGGTGGCTACCCCTTAGGGGGGGCAGGTAATTTTCAAGTGTTTTCATTGTGAGTATTTTGTTTTTATGTCAAAGGAATATTCAATGAACATATCTTTTTCATTTTCCATTGATGTCAAAGGTGGGGAGAAAGCATGTGAAAAGGAGAAAAAGCTAATACGAGAAAGTAGGTAATGAAGAAGATGATCTTCTGAAGGGGAGAAACAAAAAGAAAAATCTTAAGTATATTCAGATTTGATATAGTGTCTTTGATGGTTTTTCACATCATGTGTTGTCATTAATGAAAAAGGGGGAGATTGTTGCAAGAATAGAGAAATGAATGAAGGTGTTGTCATTGATGTCAACTGGTCAACTAGTTATCTACTAGTTGTTGTTGGCTATATATGATGAGGATATTGAGAAAATTGTATTAAAGGAAGATTACAAGTATTCAGTTGTTGCTCTAGTATTTTCCCCTATGTTTGTGTGGTTCGTATATGATGGTCATGATTATTGAAGGTTGTTATATCTAGATGTTTGGTTGTTGGTTCGTTGTGAAGTTTGAGTTGTGTTCACCAGTTGTGAACTATGTTTCTCTATGTTCTGATTGAATTTTGGGAGAAAGGTTGCTGGTCCAGATTTCTCTGTGATGAAGTCTTTTGACTTTCGGTTCCAGAGTTAAGATGTTTTGATTGCATTGAAGATATTTTTGGTTTCTGGAAGTTCTAAGCTTAATTGTTCTATGTGTTTTACATTGGTTTGGTCGACCGTGTGTTAAGCACTACCTTCGAAGTTAGTGAAGCATGTTGGATCTATTTTTGTGTCTTGGTGAAGTGTGTGTTTGGGTCACCCTCATTCTAATTCCACCCTAGAATGTTTGGCATCGACCTAATTTGAATTTGAAGTTGGATGGTCAAATTTTTATCTTTTTCAAGGTTAGAGAGAGTATAAATACAAGATGAACTAGTAATGAAAATCATACAAGAAAAAAGAAGGAAGATAAGTGAAAGAGTAGATGTGACTTTGATGTTATTCATAAAGTGTGTGTGAGTTGTGTGTGCGAGATCAGTGTGAACCTTAATGTTGAGTTTTTGGATGCAGTGAGTAGAAGGAAAACTCTATCATTCATGTAAGTTGATCAAGTAATTGTGGTGGAATCCTTTATTGCATTGAGATTGTAGTCTCTCTGTAGCAAGTCTTCTTTGTCTTCTTTGTATCTTTGTGGTAGTGAGCCCTCCGGGTTGTATCCTTGTGGACAGTGAGTCCTTATTTCAAGCAGTGAGCCTTATCTCAGGTAGTGAGCCTTGTTTCAGGTAGTCAACCTTTTTGTAATCAGTTTTTACATTCTCTACAATGTGAGTTAAGCCTCACCATTTTTTTTCCCTTATTGGGTTTTCCACGTAAATCTAGTGGCACTATGTTTATGTGTTGGATTTGAGTTTCTGCATTGACATTTGATGATTAATCATTTAAGCAGTTTTAAGTATTAGTTTCAGTGATTGAATTAAAAGTTAAAATTTGTGACAACTGATTCACCCCCCCTCTTAGTTGTCCTATTCAACATTATCAACTAAAGGGAGGGAAAAAGGAACAATAGCCAATTGAGGATTATGTAATGATGAGCTTTAATAGATATTTATGGATGATTTAATTCTAATCTTTTAAATTCAAGTATTTTTATACCTCATCAATTATTTATGGATTTATGTGTTATTATACTTAGTGTGAATATTCCTTATTTGAAAATCCACTTTTATGCTAGTGTATCTATATATATTCTTCGTTATTCTATTCATATTTATAAAATAAGGAAAATTATGGTGTATCACCTATCAATGATCCATGCAAAAATCCAAGAAATTCAAGAGAGTTTACTCTATTGGATGTGCCTTCTCAAAAGGTATTGGAACTTTTACAAGATGATCTCATCATATTACCATTGATCAAATTGATGGATACATCTAAACTTATACCTCATATAAATAGATACTTTTTCACATATCATCATATACATGGTGTGGTGTTCCCCTTACAACATATTATTAAAATGCATGAAATTCTAAAAATAAATGCAAAATTAGAAACACAAGGAATACTATTATATTGATTTGACATATTAAATTATAGAATATTATTTGTCTCTTCAAGAAGGAAACCTCCTTTGATCATTACTCAATACAACATGATTCATGAATTCTCTTACAATATCCTATGCATCATATTTATAGTATTCATAATCAATATAACTATGTTATTTCTTAAGCATGTGAGATTGATCTTAATATCTCAAGTGATGACTTAAAATTATATATGAATCCAAATCCTTTATTACAATATATGTTAAAAGGAAAGAATTATATTGAACTGGTCCTAACATCCCCACCCCCTTGAAAATATTTTTCCTCAAAGCTAATAGGTGGAAAATTATCATTGAATTTGGTGAAGGGGTTCCTAGGTAGAATCTTCTAATTGCATGGTATTCCACTAGACCAAGACCTTAGTGAGTGTATGGTTGTGGAATCAGAAAGAGTGTCTATCCAACACTAGTTTTGGCTAGATAGTAATTGATCCTTTAGCATCGAGCTTATAAAAATCTATTTGAGTAGTGAGCTATTGGCTAAGAAATTTCTTGAAATAGGAGACATGGAAACGTGATGACCATGAGAGGAAATTGGGAGTTCCAACTTGTAAGTTACTAGAATAATTCATTGAATAAATTTTTAAGGTTCATAGAACTTAGGTACAAGCTTTTGTTGACCTCTCATTCTCAAGGAGGAATTTTTAAAGGTTGCAAAGTGAGGAAAACCATATCATTAGGCTGAATAATATTGTTCAAAATGGAATTGATCAACATATAACATCATGTAGTTCTAAGGTATTTGGATATTTTCAAAGAATATCTAAAGAATATTTTCTCACATGTTGAGGGTAGACTGTGTCCACTACATTGACTAGAGAACTACTTGAAATATAGTAGAGAATAGGCGGTGGTTTCTATCCATACACTATTTTATGTGGGATGATTTTTGTAACTATGTGGTATGAGATATTTTACCACCATTTCACTAGTAGTAACCACTTGGCCCAATGGTATTTCTTCTCAAAGGTAAAAATATTTCAGATATGTTTTAAAAATTTTGTTAACTATTTTGGTTTGAACATTTGTTTGGGGTTGATATCCAAATCTAATATTCAATATTTTTGTAGTTTTTCTAAACAATTATTTTTGAAAATGGCTTGTAAATGTTAAGTCATAATTAGTGACCATAGAAGAGGGAATGTAATGGGGAGGAAACTTTTTTCAAGAAAGGTACGAGTTGTGTTGGAAGAGGAATAGTGGTGGTGTAAGGCATATAAATGGGAATATTAGAGAGGTGATCCACCACTACCACTAAAACTAATTTGACTCTAGATTTTGGAAGACTCTTAATGAGATCCATGGAAATATTAATCTAAATCTATGTAGGAATGAGTAAAGGTTGGAGTAATCTTGGATTTGACACTATTTTACCCTTGTGACATTTCAAAGTATCACATTCAACAAGAATCTACTTGATATCCTTTGTAAGACAATGCTAAATAAAATTTTGATGAGCCTAATCATATATTGACATAATACCTAAATGATAAATCAAGGGAGTTGCATGAATTTTCAAAAGAATCTTATGATCTTGATGTTGTACAAGGATGGGGGATCTTTTTAGACAACCCATCCAGACAACCATAACACAACATGCATCCTCATAACAATATTTGGAATAACATGCAATTGAAAAATTAAAGAAACAATTTAGATTTGAACAATTATTCTTCAAAACTTCATTGATATTGGAAAATCCATTACAAGATTCAACTGTGCAATACAAAATCAAAACTTAACTAATTCATATCAGCTTCAAACACTTGCAAAATCACCTCCAAAATTCTTTGCAACACTCTAGTTGTTGTTGGTATCTTCCTTCTCAACTTCTTCTTTTCACTTCCTTTTACAAGCCTTCGTCCACATTTCTTCACTCAACTCTTGGGAATTTCATTTATCCCCAAATGAGGCATTAGAATCCTCATTAATTCCAAAATTAAAACTTGGTATTAAATTTCATTAACTCCTCCTGAAATTGATGCACACAACTTGTCTTGAAACCTCAGTCATAAACCTGGAAACTTGATTGGCTCCTTGCTACACATGGGCCTTAAGATTCTCTTCCAGGACATTTTTAAATATTCTACAACTTAATTTTCCCAACTTGGGTGTTTGGTTTTCATATTTTCATATTTTTGTTTTTCAGCACATTAAATGTGCAACTTATAATTTTACCAAATTACAAATTTTGAGCTAATAAATAAAATAATACATAGAAAAATTTAACTCCATTTTCACCTAAGGATAACATTAAAACATTAAAATAATCATACAAATTAATAAATAAAATTTACCACGCTTCGAGAATTCCCAAACAAGAAACCACACAAGAAAATATTTTTTTTTAAAAATTGGGGATGCAAAATTGCCCGGTATCCCTAGATTTTCCTACATAAAACACCCAGGGTAAGTGAAATATTCCATGAGTTGGAACTCATCAACATTTAAAGATCATATGTTTTTTCTTCATCCATTTTTCTTCCTTTCACTTTACTTTGAAATTTCCTATCTCTTCCATCCTTCATCCTTCCTCTCTTTCTTCCCCTCATGAAATTCATTTGGCTGCACCATGTTTCATATTTCTATTCCACTTTATCATTCTTAACACTTGCATACAAATCAAGATTAACAATTTAATGGAAATCAATGGATTCTACCTGCATGGATTTCTCACCCATTTCTCCTTCATCCTCTTCTTCTATGTCAACAAAATTCATCATGCATCGATGTGTTTCAGCCTATAATTTTTATTACTACACCTTACCAATTCTCCTATTTCACATTCTTTCAACATTTTATTCAAACAAATATCAACATTATCACCATATTTGCAAAATGTAGAAAATAGCATTATTTCCTCTATTTTCTTCTCCTTATATATTGCTACAATATATTTTTTAGTCCTCATCTTCATCCATTCCAACTACATCGATTACACATAAATCATCTTCATCAAAAATTTCACAGAATTTAGATTTTATCTCATCATCCACTACTAAATTTTTTTCTCCAATTTCTATCAATGTGAACCACTCCTTAATTGTTGCAACCTTGATTAGTAAGTTAGCTTCTTCTTTATGTATTGTTGCTCCTTCAATTTTCTCAATTTTCTTCCATTATATGTTTTCTTCTTCAAATTGCTGCCCCAAACTTTTTAGTGTTTCCATGTCCTTCAATGGACCAAACTTTTCTACAAATTCACTTCTTTTTACCTCGTAACTTAATTTCTACTCACTAAAAAAATACTATCCTTTTCATTCAATTTCACATGCATAAATTTATATATCTCTTTAACACCAAATTTTCTTTCACAATTTATATCATAAAAATGACTATTTACCTATGTGTTTTCTTTCTTCTCTATTGCTGCCCCAAATTTATCTTCTTTAATTTCTACTACAATCTTGTTGTTCTCTTCTTCTACCTCCTCCCTTGCACTCAAAGGTGTCATTTTATTCATTATATCTATATCCTTTTGAGGACCAATCACTGCCCCAACTTCACAATCACCTTCTTCAACATATTCCTTTATCTTTTCTACATGTAAATCAATATTTTTTTTCCAAAACTCATTAGAATGAGATAATACCTTTGTTTTTGCTGCTGCAACTTCCTTTTCTATGTGTGCAATTTCATTTTTCTCCACCTTTATGCCTTTATCAAGACATGCATGAGCTGCTACTTCTTTCTTTTCCTCACCATTGTCTTTATCTTTTCCAAATCTTGCAAAAAAAACATCTTTAGATAAACCAAAATCATCAAAATTACTATTAATTTGATGGTCCATAGAGACCATTTTATCCTCTTTCTTCCTCCATTCTTTCTTTATTCCTTTCTTCTTTTCTTGTTTTCTTTCAACTGCAATTGTGTGGGTTGCTCCCACATGTTCTTTCTTCCAAAATCTTCCCATCATATAGGGTTGTAATAATGCATATTCTCATTTTTCTTCTAGCTGCCCTCTTTACCCATTCTCATTGTTTCATAAGAGATTTATAGCTCTTTTCCTTCTTTTAGATAGCATTCCACCTTCTCTTCAATTTTTTAAACTTTACACCTTTCATTAGCCATCATACCCTTTTCATGTAATATTTTTTCATGTTTTCTTTTAGCCTCTTCAAGTTATCTTCTTTTATCCATCTCTATCACGCCCAATCTAGCCTCAATATTCTCTAACTCTCCAATAATCCATTTTGTAAACCTCTATTCTCTCCAATCATCCATAGGTAAAATCCTCATAGGCCTTCTCATGACCCATCTTGTCCTCTTCTTCAAAGACATCTTCAAAGACTCACAAGTCCCTCTATAGTTGCAATTGCTCCTTGCAACAATCTCCATCTTACTTATCCTTTACCCAACAAACAATTTTTGGAAGACATACCTCTCTCTTGTGCACCTTCTAGCCAACCTTAACCACTGTTGGATGATAACAACTACAAATTACTTCTACTCTTCCAACCAATCAATTGTTGCAATACTTCCCAGCCAATCTTCTTGCTCATAACATTTGATGCAGCACAAGGATGGGGGGTCTTCTCAGAAAAACCATCTAGGCACCCATAACACAATATGCATCCTCATACAAATCTTTGGAAATACATGCCATTGAAAACTTAAAGGAACAATTCAATTTTTTAATAATTCTTCTTCAAATATTCATTGATATTGGAAAATCCATTACGAGATTCAACTATGCAATACAAAATCAAAACTTAACTAATTCATATCAGCTTCAAACACATACAAAATCACCTCCAAAATCCTTTGCAACACTCTGGTTGTTGCTGGTATCTTCCTTCTCAACTTCTTCCTATCATTTCTTGTTGCAACCCTTCATCCACATTTCTTACCAATGAGAAAGTCATTCTTGGCATCCTCTGTTGTCCAATCTTAGAAATAGACATCAATCCTTAAATCATGAGCCCTTGCTAACCACTCTTGTTCTACCAAGCACCGTATTTTCTTAGAAAACTTTCAAGTTTTGTACAAAGAAGACAATTTTTTCAAAAGGAAACTCAAAGAAGCCATTGAGATTAGTAATCATCCCACTAACCTCAATTTATATGAAGGTTGGAGCCTTAGTCATTCTTGGCATCCTCTATTATCCAATCTTAGAAATAGACATCAACCCCCCCTTGAATCCCCCCTTGTCTCTTGTTCCTTCCTCATTCTCCTCTCTTTGTTGTCTTCCTAGTGGATCTCTGCATTGTCATCTTGTCAGTTTTCTTTCATGTTTCTTGTTTAATTTGCCTCATGGTTGTCTAGTGGTTAGCCTTTTTCTTTTATAATTAGCCTAAGCTTTCTAATTAGTTAGTTGTTTGTCATTTTTATTCTTTCATTTTTCCCTTAAATTTGTGTTCTTTCTTTGAATTTTTTGCTTTTAGTTCATTCTTTTAGCTTTAATTTGCTCTTCTTGAGGGCTTGTTTTTATTTTATTTAGTTTAATTTTCTTGGTCTTTTTCTCCTTTATTATTGCTTATCTTTCCTTTCTATTTTTAGAATTTTGAAGTTGTTTGTTTTATTTCCTTGTTAATTTTTTTTATCTTTATTTTTATTGTTCTCCTTTGATTTTGTTATTTAATATCTTAGAACTATATAGTACTATACAAATTTATAGGGTTATAGAACTGCATAATTCTAATTTATTATCTTTTGATTTTGTTTTGTGCCTTCTTATTTTAAGATTTATTTTCTTAATAGGCCCTTTTGTTTCTTGATCTCTCTTTAAATATATGGATCCTCTTTGTTCTAAATTAATATTTATTTTCTCTATAGATCCTTTAATATGTTGTGCTTTATAAATATATATTTTGTTCCTCTTGGTTCTATTTTATTATCTTTTGGTTCTTTTTGTGCCTTTTGCAAATTGAAAATTTATTTTGTTTGTTCTAATTATTTGTTTGATCTTTGAAGTTTTTGGAATTTCCTTTAGTTTCTTCTTTTGTTTGTTTGTTTCTTTTTTATCATTTATTTTTCTAGAACTATATAGTACTATATACATAGAATTATAAGCTCTAATTTATTAGCTTTTAGTTTTGCATAAACTAAATTTTATTGTTCTTTTCTTTCTCTAGCATAGAAATTTGTTTTTAAACTTTATAGCTCCAATTTATTGATTAGGTTTTTTCTTTTTATTCATTTTTTTTTCTGTTTTAAAATATCTCCTTTCCTTTAATTGTGTGTAACTTCTCTCCTTTTTAGTTGGTTTGGGGTCTACAACAATTCATTTCTCTTCCTTATGTTCTTTCATCCTGATGATGGATCATGGAGTGTGATCTAAAATATTGATGACAAAAACACAAACACAAACTAAGCTGGAAACAAAAATTGATTCAACATATATATGTGTGTGTATACATACATACATACATACATACATACATATACATGATGAGAATAAAACTTGGCAATAAACACAAGAGTTTTTGAGTCAACAAAGTGAAAGAGACTTCAATGTGGGAGGTTGTTTGGACACTATGTTTGGACCCCAAAGTATAACATAAACACAACATGAAAGAATTCTTAAACAAAGAGAAGAATGTTTTGAGTTGATTTATTACTTAAGGAGATAATACATCCAAGAGACAAGGAAGAAATAAATATGAATGAGAGGGCATGAATCAAACACTAGATTGCTTTGTTGTTAGGTATCATACAAATGATAATGTAAAAATGGATCATAATCTAGAAAGTTGCATTATGATAGGTGATCATAGATGTAAAAATGTATATGTTGTATGAAGCACATAGTCTAGCAAGTTGTATTATGATAGGTGGCTCATAGACTACCATGGTATGATATATGAAGACCCATAGGCTAGCAATTTGTATTATTCTAGGTGGTTCATATGCTACCAAAACTATAAAGAACATAAAAAATGTTGAGGGATAAAAGTACATAAGCACTACAAGGGGTGAAAATAGATAAGGTGCATGTGAGGATGTACGTGTGAGTAGAATATATTCCCCCTTAAAATATTAAAAAGTGTAGGATGGTGATATTTTAAGGTAAAGTAAGGGGGAAGAAAGAAGGGAAGGGATTCTAAAGAAGGATGCACACCATCAAAAAAAAGTTGGCCTTGCCCCCCATAATATAGGTGAGGAAAATCATGATAAAGATTATTTTGCTAATACCAAAGAGAATGTATGGCTGCATATGAGATTGTACCACCATGAATGGAAATGAGAAAACAAAGAAAGCTACAAGTGCCACATAGTGGGTAGCAACACAATAGAAGAAGGAGAATGTTTATCATACAAAATGAATCAGACAGAGGTGAAACTTGATGCCATTTTTTATTTGAAGAAGAAACAAGTGTATCAATAGATGGAAGAGTGATGAGACTTGATTCAATAAGTTCTTGGATTTTATCTTGCAAGGCTTTACATTCACTAGTGGGATGACAAAACACTTGACGATATACATAAAAATAATTTTTTTAATCACGATTATGAATTTTCCTATGTGTAGGAGGGGGAAGAGTGATCAAGTGGGCTTTGGGAAACCTTGATAACTTATATGCTCTTTCATCAATAAAAGAGAAAGATCAAGAAGCAATACTTTCTATTCAGGAGAAACATTTAACTTCTCAAAAGAAGGAATCATAGAGACATAATAAAATAGAGGGGATGTAGAAAAAGGAGATAATTGGTAACCTAAAAACACTGCAAAAGAGTGAATTGTGTAGATTCCATAGGGACCTTAACTCCTTGTTCCATACACCCAACACCATTTCATTTATATTCATGTTAGAAATAATTTTGAATCCAAATCCATAATGTGTTTCCAACTCAAATAGAGGAGATTCAACATCACTAGCCTTAGAAAAATAAGAAGCATAAGTTCATGTTTGAGAATAAGAACTAGCTGAATTTACAAAATAAAAATGATTTATTCTAGCATAAGAATGAAAATCGTTATTAAACAAAGGAATGTTAAAGTTAGAAGGGTCAACCTTATGTTGACCAATCCCATGGGTGGTGAAGTCTAAGGAGCCCCAATCACCACCAAGACATGCATTAGAAGAATAATTTACATCATAATCATTAGATGATGATGATGTTGTTGTTTGAGATATTGATGTAGAAGAAAGTACAAGGTTGTGAAGAGAATTTGAAGAACATGATTCACATGACACAATTCATCTTGATGATAGTATAAAAAGGGGTTAAGATCTTCTTTAATTGTATATTTTTTGTTATTATAGAAAATTTAATAGATTGATGTAAAGTAGATGGGGTTGCACCCATGGCATGGATCCACAACCTATCAAGAAGAAGGTTATATGATAAATTATTTGGCATGAAATATACTAGGATAAGTAAGGTAACAATTCCTAGTTGAATAGGTAATATTACTATGCCAGGAGTTTGTTGACCAACTTTATCAAACCCATGAATGAAGAGAGAAGTAGCAATAAGAGAAGAATGATCAACATGATTATGAGGTAAAAAATCAACACCACAAATATTGATTCTTGGTCCAAGGTTAATGAGAGTGCATTTGATGCCCAAAGTATTCACAACAACAATCAACATAAGATGATTATATTGACTTTATACTTTAGGAGGATGAGCTTCATGTTGATGGAATATAATGTCTAGAATATCAAAGAAAATGCATTCCATGAAAGAATTCACATCCTTTGATCTAGTAGAATATGGCACAAGGATATTCTATAGAGCCTATTGATGTATACTACGATAGATAGGAGAAGTTTGCAGAAGGTGCTAGAGAGAGATCTTAGCAATCTAGTAACATGAAGTTACTAAATAAGATCATACTCTCTCAAGGATTGATAAAGAGGTTTAGGAGTAGATGGTAGAATAGGTTGATAAGGTGGAAGAGGGGTTACGATATCAATATTTTTTATTCCTCTAAGTGTTATATATGTGGGATACTAAGGTGTATCCATTAGCCACATGCACTTTAGAAGTAATACACTTATCAAGATCTGAAGATAATAACTCAAAGGTCATGGTGTGTTCATAAAACCACAAATAGTTATTATAAGATGAGAAAATGGAGGCGAATTAGGTGTTGCATGCATAGATATTTTAGGATGAGAAGGTGGAGGTGAATTGGGTGCCACCTGCACAAATATTTTAGGATGAGAAGGATTTTTGTAAATATTAATTAACTTATCCAACATCTCCTTAGTAGGTGGGATAAATCCATTAACAATTATTGAATTAACATTATTATTTTCTTGTTGAGGAATATGATATGTAAGGGAAGGAATAGAAGAAATATTTTCAACATCTATCCATGGAAGATTTGATGTAAGGTGAGGATTTTAATTAACTAATGTTTCATCACTAATAGGGAAAGGATTTGAATGGAGCTAAGGTAAAGTTATATTATGAAAAATATCAATGATTTCATCCTTTGGCACCAAAACATCCTCAAAAAATAGGAGGAATTTTAGGAGAGGGGCCAATAAACAAAAGTGATAAAGGAAAGAGTAACTCACTTTCACATGCTTTTAAGAGAATATTTTGAAGTCCCTTAACAAATTTGGAATGTGACACAAAAAGATAAAATAATAAATTCACCAAAATGTAGTGAACGGAAACAAAGAAGTGTAGAATATTGGGTTCACCAAAATCTA